>OY757917.1:74069967-74379967 GCA_963585895.1 Sepioteuthis lessoniana | reverse complement strand
GCACCGGAAGAGAGTGACCTGTGAACTGCATGACAGTTATTTCCGCTTGATGACGATCAAACATGCCATTCCAAGGATTGAGTGGGCGATTGAGTGGGCGTTGAACTATTATATAACTCAGTCAAGACAAGAAGTCTGACGGTTAGAGATCGGACGGAGTTAGACGAGATGTGATAGGGAAAGCCACACCAGGCCGAAGGGGCCCTCGGGGCCCCTGATGAGTTGGGGTCCAGAGAAGTTGCTGATAAGATGTGGTAGAGAAAGCCCGGCGGAGGGGCCCTTGGGGCCCTGATGAGTTGGGGTGCAGAGAATTTGCTGATAAGATGTGGTAGAGAAAGCCACAATAGTGGGCCCCTGGGCCTCTTGTTGAGCATCCCTCGAGAACGAGAAAGACACAACACGGACGCCCATAAGAGTGGGGGTCAATATATTGCAGTTCTGTTCGGTCTCCAACTCCCTCTCACAGCAAAACCCTGTGTAACCCTTTTCGAACCCTTACAATAAAGTGAGAGGTACATATTTTTCAAAAGAAGTCTTCATTCGTCTGTTATCATTGCGTCAGTCTGTATTCTGCGTATATATGTATTATGTGTTTGTATAGTTAATCATGGTCATGGTTATTGAGTGGCTATACAACAATAGGAAATATATTCAATTGATTTCTTACTCTCTAAGGACTAATATTTGCTTAGAACATCATTGATGTACTAACACTAAACTCAACGAAAAGGAAGAAACTCATTTATACACGCAAGTATATTTAACCATTTATATACATAATATATATACAAGTAGTTTTAAAATGAAAGAACCCATAAACATTTCTTAACAGCGAGAACTATATGTTATATATTGACCCTTGACCGAGCCGTCAATCAAGAGATGCTCTCGTGTAAATAAGCAGAAAAACAGCGGAAGCAGGTGTACATTAGAAAATAGTATAACCAGGTGCCCGGGGCGGTTCGAGTCAGCAGGAGACAGGATGCCGAAATGAGAACCAGCTCCAGACAGAGGGCTTTGGGCCCTTAGTGACCCCCGGTTGAGCAACCCGAGCAAAGATGCGAAAGAATTGCTGCAATCGTCGAGAAAGAACTTGGGTCAATATAGCTGTCTGTCCTTGCCTCCACTCAATTCTCACACGCAACAAATATCACCCTTTCGAAAATAAAGTGTGAGAGATTATATTTTTATAAAGAAGTGTATTCGTTCGTTATTGACGTCGTCATTATCAGTTGATTATGTTCCCGTGTATATTTGTTTCATGTACACGTGTATATATATGCGGCTATATAACATATACACATATTGTTCCATGGCCTAGATCACACCAACAAATTCAGGAGATATTGTGTAACATCCTCCTCTTCGTGGTAGGTGGTGTAAATAATTATAATGGTAAACTGTACTCCTCGAAAACCGGAAATCGAATTACGAAATTAATTTGTTATATTAGCGTCACCGTATTCTTCTTGTTGAATGATTTTTCTATTATGTTTTCTTGTGTTGAAGATACCAGTTACGCAGAGGTTGGTTGGTGTTTTACGGCATATAAACTCTTGTGGGTTATTTATTACCGAATCCTAATAATACATATGTGTGAGCGTGATTTGTAAATGAAGAGTTTTGGTAACTTTATTTTTTAATTAGTCGTTAGAGCTTATTTTTTTGCACATAGTTAAATGGTTACAGGTATTCCTATCCGTCTGTAATAATTCCAGCTCAGTTGGCTAAGGCTGTAGAATACACCGACTGCATCTTTGGATAGGAGTAAATCCCCACCAACGAGTGTCCTGGATATGACAATAACCCCTCTGGTGGTGAGGCTCCAGCCTTGGAGTTCTAGAAAATCTGGAGTACTCCTTCAATGCCATTGTTCCCAGCTCAACTCTAACCGGAGTGGTAGCACCTGATTGGCTCATATCTATGTGTCAAACAGAACTATTTGACATTGGAACTGTGAGCAAACAAATGACTTATATTAAATCAAATTTTTAGAAATAGAACTGTTTGACCATTTATCTGTGTGTAAACAAAAGACTGCTTTTTAATTGAATTGTTAGTTATACACAGAAATACATGGAACCATTTGACTGTGTGCTAACGAATGAGTAATGTTAAAAAGAATCATTAGTGTTGATTAGCACTACTTGAAACTCTTTAACCTTTCCGTATTTACCAACCCCTCCGCTCAGGCAGGATATGACACTAGGTCAATTTTTAAGCGGAGTTTAACAGGTTTGAATTCAGAATTTTCCTTCTCCTAGACTCGTTGCCTCACCAAGGCTGAAGAACCAGTCTGCCCTACTATTTTCCCATAGCTGGAGGGATAATAATTGGATTCATACCTTTCCCAAGGGTATTAGTGCTATGTGAAATGCAACCGGTCTCGTCCAGGATTTGAACTCGTGTTCATTTCCTACGACGATAACCATTACACCACGGGCACCTCTTTAACTCTTTAACATTTTGCCTAAATTAAATTGCTAGTGTCACATAATGATGCTTGAAACCATTTAACTTTATGCAAATAAGACTATTTATGTAAAATAGCAATATTTAAGTGAGAGCAAAGAAATGATTAATACTAGATAGAACTATTCAGGTTAGAATACTGTGTGCAAACAATAGTAATACATGTGAGCAAAAAATTTGCTCTGACTCATTTAAAAAAATTATCTACAAACTATTGACTTAAAAATCATATGTATAAAGATTTATTTGAATGCAAACAAATGGCTCGTTTAAAATATTATCAACAAACAATACGTTTACAATATAATATGTATAAAGAGGATTTGGCATTAAATAACCTTCAGTGTTTTATTTGCCATAAAACCAAACTAAACAGGACTTAGTGTTGAATAACTAAGAAAGGTTGAAATGCAATAAAACCCAACCAACCAACTAATGATTTGTTTAATATTGGTCGTTCGTTAAAAGGTTACAAGTATTCGAATCAAACACTAATAATTCTATTCAATATAACTCATTTGTTTGCTCACAGCTGAATTGCTATTTAACATTAGTAGATTCTATTTATGAAGTATTCCTATGTAATATAAATAATCTGCACTCAGCTATATAATTTCTAGTAACAAATAATAATCCTTTGAAAATGACTCAACAGTTGTATTTGACCCATAGATAGAACTTCAGCTGGTACTACCCATCTGGGAGTAAAGGCAATGAAGAGGTAATTCACGTTGTCCATAGCTCCAGGCCTCTTTATCTGATGTAGTTTAGTGCCATACCCAGGATATTCGTTGGTTGGAGGGGGTGATCTTACTCTTCTGCAGAGGCGCAGTCGCCATATTTTACAGTCTCAGCCGACAAGTTTATGGGTGGGTTTTAATATGACGCTATTGTACTTGTTTGATCGGCTACTTGATGTTGTATCGCGATGTACTTTTGCTAGTGTAGTAGCAAGCTCGGAGGAAAGTGAATATACTTATTGAAACAAAACAAAATTACTAAAACGGCTGAGGAAACAAAGGGATCATGAACCAAGTAGTAACAATAAGAAAACATTATTATTACTCGAACTACAAGGTGCTGAGATGGACTGAGAAATCGTAAAATGCGAGTTCGTACTCCAGTCGCGCTATTACGTTCACTTTCGGGCAAATACCCTTGGGAAAGGTATGAACCCCCTTATCCTCCCAGCTATGGGTTAAATAGTACCACTTCTGTTCTTCAAGGAGAATGGCTTTGGCATTAAATAACCTACAAAGTTTGATATGCCATTAAACAAAGAAACCAAACAAAACCTGCAATGTGCTGAAGTAATCGATTGAATGATTTTAACAGTATGTCAATCCGTCTAGGGTTATTTTATGCACATAATTTCATTGTACGATTATATCAACCTTTTTGTTTGTTGTTTCCTTCTTTTTTGCACACAATCCGATTGAACATGAATAGTGTTTAAACCGATCCATGTGTTTCACTCAGGTCAGGGTGAAGCCGGGAATAATGGCTATGAAGGGGTACTCTACATTTCCTAGATCTCCAGAATTGGGGTTTTATTTTAGATCCAATTTCGTGTCAGAACATCTTTTTTTTTGGTAGTCAGGGAAGGTATTCCTCCTTTTCAAGGAATAAAGTCTGGGAAATTCTAAGTCCTGCTTTAGAGAAGGTTTTCATTAGAGATGTATTCTTAGATACGACAGTGTAAATGAAATTGGTACAAAATCAGTCCAAAATATAACGGAGAAAGAGATGACGTGTTTCATTTGTTGACAGAAGTTTTAACAATATTTAAATCTAATTATAAGCAATTGTTTGCTAACAGTTACATAGTTTCAAGTAAGTAATAATAATCCTAAGCAAGCTATTATAGCTTCTAGTAACTATTCTTAATACTTAATCAGATCTATTTGACCTATGAATTGGACCCTAACAAATAATGTCATTCCGCGTTAGAGTGGAGCTGGAAGTAATGGTGATGATGAGGTTGTTCATACCACCAAATTTTCAGAATTGTTGCCTCATCAGCAATTGCTTATTTATGTCTTACTTAAGATAAAATTTGCTGAATTAAGAAGAATACACGAGGGAATAAACTTTAAATATGTATTTATCCAAAGCCTACAAAACGAGAAGGTGTGATACAAGGTCAAGTTTTAAGCGAAATTCAACAAATTTGAATTCGGAGTTTTCCTTCTCCGACACAGTTTAACATACCAAGGTTAAACAGCTCAGTCTATCCTACAACTTACTCATTGCTGAAGGGAAAATAGTTTGATTCATACCTTTCCCAAGGGTAATAGCGCAATCTGAAATGCAAACAGCCTTGTTCAGGATTTGGATTTGGGTCCCTGTGTCAATTTCCTACGACTATAACCATTACACAACGAACACCTCTTAAGAATGTGAATAAATGTTTTATGTAAATTATCTTTAGAGATAATTTGAGAGGTTTGTAAAACCTTTTTAGTCATATGGATGCCAAGTTGTGTCTTGATGCTATGATAAAAGAAAAGGCATTTTCTTCCTTTTGTAACGGACATGTATAATATGTATAAAGAGTATTCGGCATTAATTCATCACATAGTCTCCTGGATTGAAAAATAGTTATACATAATCGACTGTTCAGTACGTATGAAAGAATGGAGAAAGAGGAAGGGAATGAAATATTGCAGCTGAAGTTGGTGATAAAAAGTAAGAAAATGTCGGTTGTTGGCGTAAGCGAGGAAAATGAAATGACGTGTTGCAAAATAAGCTGAAAGCAAGAACGGAAGTGTAGATTAAAAAATATAATAATAATAATAATAATAATAATAATAATAATGGGAAGGTGTTAAACGAAAAAAGAAATAAAAAGAAAACAAGCAAAAACTAAAGGCTTGAGGGTGCGGGAATCCTGCAATGATATCAGTTACAGAAAACCTCTCGTTGGATTATTTTTGCTTGTGACTAGGAATGAAGAGTTCACCCAGTGCAACCACTGATTGCAAGCAGAAATACTTTACAGATGAGTAAGGAATGCGGAAAGCAAATACTAAATTATATTCAGGGCAGGCAAAAATAATTCATGAAAAGTCCTAATATCTATCTCTATATTAATAACAATTTCATGTGTATGGATACAAGTGTCTAATATAAGGGCGAGTTCAAAGTTTTGTAAAGTTTTCCTAAC
This sequence comes from Sepioteuthis lessoniana, assembly GCA_963585895.1. Lineage (NCBI taxonomy): Eukaryota > Metazoa > Mollusca > Cephalopoda > Myopsida > Loliginidae > Sepioteuthis > Sepioteuthis lessoniana. Next base: position 74,374,329 of record OY757917.1, on the reverse strand, counting down.
GTCACACACAATTCAGCCGCTCTTGATGGTTTTGCCGAATTTATGATGGCAATGAACCACGCAAGACTGTGATGTGCCGAGCTCGTCTGATACTCTCCGATTGCTACTCGTTGGATTTATTTTATAACTAAAAGTACAGCCTTGGAATCTGCCGTTTTAGACCTACCTGACCTTACCTGATTGCCGAAGACTTGCAATCAGAGTAAAATTTCTTGCGTCATTTGTTTACTGAGTGCAAATGCGCCTAGACCTTTCGCTGAACAAATATTTTCGGTTACTTCAACAGAGTCGAACTCCTAAAGCATGAATTTTCGAATTTAGACTACGTTGGACTTTCACCCGTGCGGCTTTCAAATCACTCATGGAGTGAAGCAATGTCAGCGAACCAATTACCACCATATGTAAAAATTTATCTTAAAATATTAATATTAATTAAAAATATGTCTGAAATAAAGACGTAACCAAGAAAGTTTCAAAGTTTGCTTTGTTACCATGGAAACTTTCCAGCCTTTTCGTTGGTCAAGTTTTTGATTAATCTTTGATTTGTTACAGTTGAAGATTTGCGTTCTTGTTTAATCGAAAAAAAATGACAATTTTTATGACTGAGCGTATTTTTTCCTTATGTTGTTTGTATGGAATAGTTTTCTTGTGTCTCCGTGATGAATTTTCTATCACGTTAAACTTGTTTATAAAAATAATGCTGGGCAATTATCTCCTTTACAATGGCTGTAATTAGTGAAAATTATCTCTTAATGCATATTATTATTTATAATGAAGATTCAATTTTGAATTGTTTAATTTGAATTGGTTGCTAAAGAAAAGCAACCTTAATTCTATTATCCATGTAAATGGATTTATTTATTTGAATTTTGAAATGATTACTGGAGGTTATTAATTGAACAAAAATGATTTTTCTGTATAAGGCGTGCCTTTTTTTAATTGAATTTTATCCTATACGAGGAAGGATAATTTATTTTAATTTGATGTGCTAAAACTATGTAGGCTCTTTAACATATGTGATTTTCCCCGAGGGAAAATCAATTTAATTTTGAATGCAGTAAAGAAATAGTATTTACCTTATTCAAATGGATATTTTGCTTAATGTGTGTATAGAATTTTTTTTATAAAAGCTAATTTGAAAAATTGATATTCAATGTATTTTTTTGACAAATATTTCTATTGTTTTAGATGATGAAAAAAGTTTTTCATTGAAAAATAATGAGCTATTAAAGCTCATTATTTTTCAATGAAAAATCTTTTTTTCGAATCCCAAAATATAAACAAAATAAGAAGGAAACACAGCCTATAAAATTTTGTGACAGGATAGGTGGTATTCGTCTCTGTGGGTGTGGGTGCCCGTCAGAGGATGCCTTTGTCTGTTTTTGCGCGCGAGATTACCCACGAGACCAGAACAGAACAGAAGAAAGCAGAGAGCAGAACAGAACAGGGCAGTCGATAGAACACGGCAGTCAGCAGGAGAGAGCAGTCGACAGAAGTCGAGGGAAGCCGACAGCCAAGAGAAGAAACGTGACTGCTAGGACCTGTGGACTCAGAGGCCAGGTTCACCAATGTGAGAGAATGAGTTAGCGTTCCTGGTGGCTTTGTGTGAATTCCGCTCGAATACACGCTCGTGATAGCATACAGTAGCACAAAATGCTTGGAAAGTTTCACAAACTTCTTCCTTCTTGCGCTTGGAGCTAATCGAAGTCCGTGTTTGTTTGTTCTCTTTTTCTCCACCCTCACGGTTGTGTATGTTGTGTTTTGTGTGTGCGTAAAGAAATGTGAAATACCTCTGGCCGGAGATGAGAGAAACCAGTAGATGATTGGATGGCCATGATTGGTTTAGGAGGTAGAGATAGTGGGGACCGGCAAGTGGGTTTATTGTCACAATTTTACCAACACCTGTATTGAAGAAAAAAGAAATAAGGACGGTTTGGAACCATCAGTTTTTACCAACCGAGGCCTTGAAAACAAGAACACAAAGGGAAAAAGAAAATGAAATCAACTTTATCTGAAACAGTAATGTCTTCTTTTTTTCAAAAATTATTTTGGAAAAGTTTTGAGATAAAAAATTAAAAGGAAAAGGACATTGTAAGTTAATATAATGACTAATTGAAATTTTATAAATTTTATAAAGTTACTTAATTAGTTTTTGTAAATTAAAGTTGCTTATTTAGCATATGTAAATTAAAGTTGCTTATTTAGCATATGTAAATTAAATGCATTCGTCAAATTATATTTTTTTAACCAATTGAATTTGCAAATGTTTTATGGTCATTGAGTTTTTTTTATGGTGACCATTAAAATACCTTAACTTGACTCTTATACTTATTAAATTTACTTCTAATTATTTCTATTCTTTTTCATATATTACCAACAACAGCAGGTACTGATCATGGCTTGTACTACTTCTGTCACGTGATATACGTACCGCAAAATAGCTCGTATCAAAATATTGCAAAACCTTTGACTTACCTTGAGAATGAAATACAAAAAAAAAATAAATAAATAAATAAGATAAATTTTGCGATTCTACGAAGTAATTAGTGATAGAACTTGCAGTAAATATTCGTATAATATGTTCTACGTTATGGTACATTTGCATAAAAAGAACCCCGGGAAAAGAAACTTATTGAACGCATAACTTGTTTTGAGATATTCTTTGGTGTATATCTGAAGTAAGGTGGCTCGGTTCCAAAAGGATATGCTGTGGGTGTTATTCATGCGGGCTCGTCGAGGCGAGCAAGGAATCTTCTGTCTATCCAAGATGCACGGGGGCTGTGAGAATTTGAACTTCTCATTGTGAAATGCGTCGTGTTATTTCTATTCTTTTAATGGAATCAAGAAAGCGCCCACAGTTTCAATCTACAAATGCTTTCTGATTGGCCCCCAAAGGCCTAGAACCTTATCACGTGATTGTTCATCGCAACGCCCGCAGAAGTCAATCAGAGACTCGAACAGCTAACGGGATTTTTTAAACGTGATGAAGAGTTTTTTCTTTTCTTTTTTTTCGTTTCCAGGAAAGTTTATAATATTTCCAATATTTTTATGGAGGTTGTAATTCAAACAAATAAACAACGATATAAAAACATTCATAAGTTGTTTTTTTTTTAAAGTCTGATTCTGTTCCATTCTTCTAGCAATTTCTGATTCTGTTCCATTCTTCTAGCAATTTCTGATTCTGTTCCATTCTTCTAGCAATTTCTGCAACAAGTAAGTAACTATCATCATTTTCTTTGTCCCGTGATTATAGAAAACAATCTTACGAAGATTCCGCTTGGGAATGAGATCTGCATTTTGAACAGTTAATGCCACGACCTCAACGTTTGTTTTTTTTTTAACTTCAAACAATTGTTTTACAGTAAGCATCATATTGCAAAAAGTTTGACTTCAGAATAAAAGATACACTGAGAGAAGTAACAGCATGTTATTTGATGATATTTTTATAAACTGTAGTATTTAATTTGATATCTAATTAAATGATTGGGCAAATACCAACCCCAGAGAACACCCCTCACACAAATACACTACCACCTTCAAATTTAACTGATGTTTCAAACATTTGGAGAAAAAATTATCACCATCATGCCGTTAGATACACAGTTTGGCGTTACACCGACAAACCACAACTCAGAATATATATTATGATTCAGCCGAGACACTTTCATGCGTAATTTTTCTGTTAACTGTGGCACAGTGCCTGTTTCTGAGTCAGAACGGTCCTCTGTAGAGTCCTTGAATCACTCAATTCTGCTGAGGAGTCGTTGCACATAGCCCATGGCAGTATGGTCCAGAAAAGTATCAATCCATAATAAAATTATATGAGCACAAAAAGCTGTGTGTAGCAATTACAGATTCATCATCTAAAGAACCCTTTTAACTACCAACGTACAGTTAGCACCGGTCCAAGTCATGATCTTAAGTGACTGTAACTGAAAAAAGGTAAGATATTGGCTTGATGGAGCTACCATTGCCACTTGCCTAAGTTTACTTGCCCTACAAAAATAAAAATTTAAAATGCATCGGTATTTCTGTCACATACTTTATATATATTGTAGCTTCTTCCCTGTCAACTTCAAGGCTATTGATGAAATCTGATACACTTGACGGTAGCTGTAGCCTCCCCATATCTACTTTAGCCAATACCCTGTTTATTCCAAGAAAAAATTAGTCCCAGCCAATAACCTTTCGTCGCCACCACTCTAATATATATCTCTATTCCTCCTCCTCCATCTTCTCTATCTCTCCTTCTATTTCTCCCTTTCTTTCTTTTTGGTCACTCCTTCTTATGACCCCTCTTTTCTTTTCTTTTATTCTTAATTATCTATTTCCTATAATGCTGAACATTAGAAAAACCCAGCCACTCTGCAGAAGTCTTTCTGAAATAAAGACGAAATATTAACTGAAATCTGTTTTCACTGTTTACTTTATCCACTTTTCCTTTTATTTTTCTTCATATTTCATATGTATATGTTCATAGCCAGAAAAAGATAATTACACTGTATTATCACCATCAAATTGTGCTAAAAGTACGTAGTTCTCTTAGTTTTCTCTCACCATCCGTCCCTATCGGCCATCGCTCCTATCAGTTTGTCTCGACTTCAGCCAGTGTCCGTACAGAGCTAATATACATATGTTCTTGCTGGTCGGCCAACCTTGGTGTGTCCATGTGTAGGAGTCCATAAAAGAATTTCACATGAGCTTGTCCTTATTTTTTCAGCAGTTCTCAGCATATCTTGTTCTTTTTAATTGAATGGTTTGGGAGGTAGGAGGCAAGAGACTGTACACTTGCTGTTTTGTGGGTGCTGCTTCCATGTTTATTCAAAACAGTACACAGTATTCAATTAAGCTTTTTGTATAACCGAGTAAAACTGTAATCCACCAAACTATGAGATTCTTATAAGAATCAACTACTCCTTTCAATAAACCTACACAAGTGAGTTCGATTCTCATTGGGTGCCCCATTCATGCGGCCTTGTGCAACATCTAAGCAAAAAAAGCTTAGTAAATTACAACTACTCCTTTCAATATAAAAATATCAACGTCATCTTTTACGGCTGTTACCACTGGAACCTTAATGTTAAACTGTTCGTTAAACATTCAAACTCTTTTAAATCAATAGCATATCAACCAATACGATAATAATAAGTAAGTTTAAGATGTTTATAAAAAAACTAAAAATATAAAAGCAATCTTTTGTTATAAAATTTTAAAAAATTTCTTCAGTTACTATTTCTTTTATACCGTACCTTTATTTTGGTGTATCTTTAGTCTTCATTTTCTTCGTTCTAGACTTCCTAATCCTTTTGATAGTCTTCTCTGTCATTTACTTTTACTTCTATAGCAAATTCTGACATTGCAATAAATTTTTGGTAAACAAAAATCGCTACATTAACAATAAATCTATTGTCAAATAAGAACTTAAACAATTTCAATCATACATCCTAGATGCATCAAGGAGGTCTTCAGTGATGCAACTGTCTTCATCACCGATTTCGGGTTATTCTTGCATCATATCGGCTCCGACAGAAACCCCGGCATGACTCTGGAAGAGTCAAGCCGCCTCCTCGATCGCGACGTGCTACGCTCGTGCCTCTACCAAAGCAAAAAAACAACAACATCTAATAAGGCCGGACTTCGGCTGTTCTTATATACATCTGCCCTTCAGCAACAGCCAATGAAAAACAGGGCATTCCACACTCCTCTACTACATATAATACCATCTTTACCTCATCCGGTTTCGGCTGACTACTTCTGGATTCGGTATCGAGGTAAGATGATATTTTCAATACTCGTACACGTCCATGAGTTACACTTAACAAGACTATATTGTCAAAAAGAAATAAAATGTACCAAATATTTCTAATGTTGCACAAAACATTCACTGCAAATGTCAAATGCTGCATTGTGCTCTCTCGATGAAAGTTGCTGTTGAAAAAGACGAGATGAAGAGATGACATCTAGTTCAGAGGAAAAGAAAAAAGTAAAATATCAGACACGAAGTTACAAAAAATACCACTCATCATATTATTGTGTATCGACCTCCCTCTAGACCAGTATAAAAAAATGAAGTGGTATTTTGCGTCGATGAACGAATTACTCAATATTAGCCCAAATTCAGTGGTGGGTATTCTATCTTCAAAATTCTAGTCATTCCTTGTCCACTGCCGGTTATAACCTGACTGATTGACTGGCTGACTCTCTTCAAAGTTCTCCTACTCTTGCGTCTGAACGTTTCTCGCACCCACCGTGATTGTTCCTTTGGTTGACCCTTTGTTGTCGGTCATCAAGTTCACAATAGGTTGGAGGCGGTTACTTTATTACACAAATTTGATTCAGCCATACCAACTTTGACAAGTCTGAACAGATTTTATTACCGAATTAGAATTAGGCAAAAATATAAGTTCTTTGTGTATCTCTAAAAATAATATGGAATGGACAAATAATTTAGTAAAAGGAATATAAATTAAAAGAAAATTTCCTTCTTTATATATATTATAGTAATCTTAGTTTGGTTTGGCTTGGTTTTATGACATATCAACCCTTGTCGGTTATTTAATGCCAAATCTTGTTTATACATATATATCAAATATATGCGAATATCTGGCTGGCTGACGGAAGGTCGTCTATTCGACGACAAGTGGTTGCTTTGATCTGGTCGGACGGTGTTGTCGGATGACGCTCTTAGGACGTCCGACGATTCAATTGGCGTCTGACCTCTGTTTGGCCTATTTATATCTTTCCAATTTCAAACACCGGCTCCAGAAAATACTACTAGTAGAAAAAAATGACTGATTGAAAAATAGACCTTTTTTTTATAACTGAGAATTTTCTGGGGATTTTGGATAGACTATGCGCTGAGCCTATGCGCAGAAGCCATGATTTTCTCCGTTTGACACTGGCCGTTGTTAGGTCAGCATCCGGTAGCTTTTATTTTCTTCTACAGTGTCAATGTCTGTGTGTGTGTTTTTTGTCTGTTTTAGTAGTTTGGTGTGTGAAGAGTTATGTCGGTGAATCAGAAGAGATTTGATGTATTTTACTTTAACAGGTATAAAGTGAAGATAAGAGGGCGACTGCAGTTCGAACTTGCTTAGTATGATTTCGCAGTCCTGCTCATTAGCCACTACACCACGAGGACTTCCCTCCTTATTTGTGTTTAGAATAGTCACTGGAAGCTAGATTTGTTTGCTTAGGATTTTTATGGAAACCATATAACTGTGCAAGCAAATGATTATTATTTAATTGAACTAATTATTTGAAACGATATAATTATTTGCTTTAGATAGGAATCCACTCGAAGCGATACGACTGTGCGCAAATTATTTGTGTTAGATTGAAATACTTTATAACATATAACTGGGTGCAAAAAAGAACTTCAGATAAAATATTAGTATAAGTATACAATAAACGCGGTTACCTAACATCTCATCATAAAATAACCCCAGACGGGTTACCGTGACGTAAAAATCAATAAATCAGTCAATTACATAATCTACTCTATAGTGCCTATGGATACTGTTTCATCACTAAAGCCATAATTTTTAGAATCGAAATTCCTTCATTGATAGTGTTCGGACCTTTCTAATGAATTATCTCTCTTTGTCACCAGTAATTTTGCTGAAGGGGAATCTTCATCCACAGAATCAGCTGTTGCCGCCAAAGAAAGATAATAGAAATTTGGCACTTTTTGATAGCCAAATTTCAATTATCTTTCTTAGAGACAGGGATGTAGACATTGATTCGAATTTGCTCGCATGGCCGAACTAAAGAGTCGTGGCTTTTCCGACCCACGTTAAAGAAAACTATGTCTTTCTCGGCACACCAGCTAACAATGCAGAAGATAAACAAACTAACGGCTGACAACGCGTGTTAAGAATTCCAGTAATCTACAAGAGCTTTGGGTTTAAATAGATGACCATATAAATAATAAGTTGTTAGAAATCAGTTAAAAATTACCCAGCTGCTTTCAGGGTAAATCCTGAGGCGTACGGGCTAAACTACGACATCGTAGTAAACTAGTTTGAATCCAGTTGCGCTATTATGTTCACCTTCGGACAAATACCCTTGGAAAAGGTATAAACTCGCTTATTTCTCATGCTATGGGTTAAATAATACCAATAAAATTCATAGAGAAAAATGTATTTAGTATGAAAGAAACCAAACCAGTTACTTTTTTGTCTTCAGGTTCGAAGCTGTGCTTATCTCTTAAAGTTGTTTTCTTAACTTTGGGCAGGACGAGTGAAGCCTTGAGCCTGGGATTCCACTTGAACATCAGTACCTTCTTTATTGAACCAAATAAAGAGGAAGGAATAGACCTATACACGACAGGTTACGGAAACCAGGACATTGACAAAAGGTAATATACCATTGAACTAATAAACCAAACCAAGTCATACCGCGGTAAAAGAGTCCCCATGGTGTAATGGATACACTGGTGGACCACGACATTGTAGTAAGCGATTTCGAACCATGGTCGAACTATTAACTTCCATTTTGAAAAGTATGACCCCCCCTTATTCCCCCAGCTATGGGGAAATAGTACCACTACAGTTCAAAGAGAAGGATGGATTTATTATTGAATAACCCTCAAACGTTGATATGTCGTCAAAGAAAGAAACCAAACCAGTTGCTTTTTAGTCTTCAGGTTTGAAAAATAGTTTTTATCTCTGAAAGTTATTTTCTTGTCTTAGGGTAGGACAAATGAAGCCTTGACCCTGAGATTATAATTAAACATCAGTACCTTCTTTATTGAACCAAAAGGAGAGTGTTGGAGAAGACCAATGCACGACTGGTTACGGAAATCAGGACATTTTTAGCCTTGTATATGCACTTCGACCATCGTCATCAAAATGATAATTTGTTATCTATCATAAACGGTTTGGTTTCTTTATTTTTATATTTAGCATATAAACCTTAATGGGTTATTTAATGCCAAAGTTATCCTTGTAAAAGGACAGCAGTGGTACTATTTGATTCCTAAGTAGACGATCAGGGAGCTCATAGATTTCCCCGAGGGTATTAGTCCGAAATTAAACGTTATAGCGCGATTGGAATTCTAATTCACTTATTACCGAGTAGCAACCCAACACTTTAGCCACTATACCATGTGGACTACTAATGGGTGTTGTAGTTAGGTACAGTTTTTGCTCATTACGTTCTGCTATTATGCTGGGATATCTGAGAACTGATATTAATGTTGTTAGGAAATTAATACCTCAAGAATGAATATTCGTATCTTGGTCAGCGACGACCTCAATATCGATGAAGGCTATTTGTCGGGTTGGAGGAAAACACACACACACACACACACACACACACACACACACAACCAACTGGCGTTTATTGTTTGGATTTTTCATTGTTTTATTCTCTTTCCACTCAGTCTCTGAGGCCGATGAAGCCGGAAGAAATTGACAGTTGATATCACGTCGTAACTTCTTTGTTATTCTATCGATGGTCTCGTCTCGGGTTTAAGTTCATCGTTCTACGTTCACACTCCAGTCATCGAAAAAGAAACAGATCTAAGAATCATGAAATGTGATATATATATATATATATATATATATATATATATATATATATATATATTCACAAGGGTTCACAGAACTCCCCCCCACCCCAAATAACCTCTGCTTTGGATTGGTGACATTTTCCGGTCCTTCTCACTATTTGGTGCAAGATCGAGTGTACCATATTACTGCTAGCGTAGTGGAACAGAGGTTTAACTCTCATAACTCGTACCATCGTAGTCATTTACTTATAATGCTACTTGTAGTACATCCGCGATATACTATAACAGAACACAATGGAAGGAAAGACAAGAAAAACTCATTTACCCACAGAGTACTATTTAACATTTTATATATACAATAAACCAACAAGTGTTATTAGATGAGAGAATACACGAATGTGTCCCAACAGATAAAACTATACACATATTGTTCCATGAACAAGCAGTATGTACAACAATGGAAAACTACTTGATGAGTTTTGTTAATACTGTCGCATGACTTTACTATTCCCAGTCTGGATCAGAGACAACGTCTCTACTGTTCAAAGAACAAAAGCAAAAAGAAGTCGAAAGGGGGCTTTTGGGACTGTCATAAGACACACTATGGACATATAAAATCATTTCGAGATTTGATCATTTATTTATCTCTACATCTCGTCAAGACGTAATACCTTTTCATTTGCAATAAACAAATATGTCTCTTTTATAAAAGTATGTATTTACCTAACCCCAAGTTACAAGTAGAATGCGACAAAAGTCAATTTTTCAAGCAGAGTATATTTAGTTTAAATTGAGTTTCCCTTTTCTAAGACCGATTGCTGTAACAAGGATAAAAATCACAATGTGGTATTTTTACTCCTAAATGGAAAGAGAAGAAATGGGTTCATGCCTTTACCAAATGAAATGAAGAGAAAATAACCGAGCCCTGGATTTTAATGTGGATCGCTAACTCTATTTCCAAGGACGTTAATCATTACGCTACACGTCTGCCTCTTTGATAAAGTAGAGTATCCTTAGAAATGTTACCTTTTATCTTCTCTCTACCAGAAAATGCTTTCAAAATTTGTTCGGTTACATTCGCTGCTATTTTTGTTCTTTTGATCAAGTTGCTGGCAAATGGAAAAATTATCATAATTACCAAATTTTTACCTGAGCTCGAATAATCTCTTTGAGACACACATTCTGTAAAGCAAGTATAACTTTCTTTCGCTTTTTTTCATGTTTTATATACAAAGAATGTACTGGAAAGAAGGCATCTTTATTTTCATCGAAATGACATAAAATAAAAGGACCACAATAAAACCTTTAGATAGAGTAAGTTTTCAGCTACAAAGGCCTTTTTTCTGCGTATTTCGTCAGCAATTAATGAAAGCTGGTATAATCCGAAAGGAAGTGCTCTTAATATAATGGTTATTGTCGATTCAAATCCTGGACGATTCAAAGCCAAATCCACTGTGTTCCTTCTTCATTATATGCAGGGGTGGGGTAACGTTGCGTATTGGCAAAAGTTCTGGTTGTGTGGAATCGTTGTAAGCGAGTTCGAAATCCAGTCATGCATTTATGTTCACTATCGGACTAATACTCTAGGGAAAAGTATGATGACTTTATCCATTCTGCTATGAGTTAAATAGTACTGCAGTTTTTCTTCGAGGATGGCCTTGGAATTAAATAACCAACGAGCATTTATTGGCTATTAAACAAAGAAACGAAACCAATCTTCACTGTACATGCTTTGTATATCAATATCTAGGGCTTTTTTTTTCAGGGCTCATAATAGATGTACTCCTATGGACCCCCACATATGGCCGACCAAAAGCAGGACGACCAGATCGAACATACATATAGCAGCTATTTGAGGATACGGGATGTAGCCCTGAAAACCCACCGGAGACGATGAACAATAGGGAGAAGTGGCGAGAGAGGGTCAAGGACATCCGTGCTAGCGGTACGACATGATGATGATGATATTGTTACTTAGAGTGTTCAAGAAACAACTCTAACCCTAACCTTAAACCTTAAAATTCTAATTCTGAATGAGTCTATTTGGGTCTGGTTGTTTTAATGGCATATAAGACTTTGTAGGTTATTTAATGCCAAAGCCAAACTTCAAGAAGAAAAGTGGTGGTACCATTTAACCCATACCTGGGAGGACAAGAAGGTTCATACCTTTCTCAAGGGTATTTGTCCGAAAGTGAACATTATAGCGCGACTGGAGTTCGAAATCGCTTACTACATTTCCGATGTCCATCGCTTTAACCACTACTCCACGAGTACACCCACGAGGCTGTTTGCACTTCACATCACACAATACCCGATGGCATAAATCTATCTGTCCCCCTCTCTAGCAATAGGTAATTAAAAGGACATAGTTCTTTAGTATTGGTTAGGCAAGTAGCCTAAGAGAAGTAAAATTCCGAATTCAAACTAGCTTTACTTAAAAACTGACCTAGTGTCACATCCTGCATGTTGTAGAGGGGTTGGGTATATTCATAGTGACCTAATGAGTAGAGTGTTCACCAAAGATCCGGAAGGCCGGGATTCAATTCCAGGTCGAGTCATACCAAAGACTTAAAAAATAGTACTTGATGCTGCCTTGCTGAGCACTCAGCACCATAAGATAGGGATCAAGGGTAAAGTGGAGCAATCCAGGGAAGGGAGTAGTGTTCTCCCCTACACCTTGATGTGGTACTATTTACCAACCCCTCCGCTCGGGCAGGATATGACACAAGGTCAATTTTTAAGTGGAGTTTAACAGGTTTTAATTCAGAGTTTTCCTTCTCCTAGACTAGTTGCCTCACCAAGGCTGAAGAACCTCGTCCGTCCTACTATTTACCCATAGCTGGAGGGAGAATAAGGGGGTTCATACCTTTCCCAAGGGTATTTGCCCGAAAGTGAACGTAATAGAGCGACTGGAGTACGAACTCGCGTACTACGATTCCGCAGTTCATCGCTTTAACCATTACACCACGAGGACACCCTTGATGTGGTAGCTATTGAAAAGGGGGCCTTCAGGTCACCCTCGACTACGGTCGCTAACTTTACTATCTATTTATATTGTCTTACAACGCTATAGGCAGATGTTAGTGGTACGGCAGTTGAAACTAAACTTTGACTCAACCATATTTTATAGCTTTGTTATGATAGCAGCTGAGTCGCAGTCTGGCAAAAGGCATTTCACATTGAAGTAGAGGGTGTCAGAGAATTCTTCAATTGGAAAAGTGTTACCCCTCAACGAAGTCGAACGTTTGCTTAGATCAAGCATCAGATGTGAGCACAGTTAGGCGGTGGATACTGTTATTTGTAGTGGTGACAGTGATATTCAATACAACTGTCCAACGCCAAATGAAAATCATCTTGATTAACTGATCCGTGCGGATCAAGCCGATGAAGGATGAACTACGCAGACAATACTTTTTAGACACCGACGCTGCACTAAAGAACTGACTACTTCCGCTGGTTCGGATAGTTACGAGAGTGACATGCATGCTCTTCTTCACTTTGGCGAAAATTTATAACTAATATTGGATACAGTGTGGGAAAATGTGTTTTGAAAATAAAAATGTGCTTTGGGGTACGATGTTGGGCATTCTTTGAGTGGGTGTGGGTGAGTGTCAGTCAGAAGATCCCTTTGTCTCTTTTGGCGCGAAACCAACACAAAGGGCTTGCACGCAAGGATTCCCACGAGACCGGAAGAGGATGAAGGAATGCAAGGTTCCAGAGCAGAGTGGAAGATACCAGTTGACAGAAGAAGGCAGTAAACAGAGCAGGGCAATCGGCAGAAGAGAATAGAAGCTCGGGCCTGTGGACTCAGAGGCCTGGTTGGCTAACGTGAGAAGATGAGTCAGCGTCCCTGGTGGCTTTGTGGGAATTTCGCTCGAATACATGCTCGTGCTAGCCCACAGATGCGCAGAAAGCTACGCAAAAGTGTCACAAACTTCTCCCTTCTTGCGTTTGGAGCTAACCCAAGCTCGTGTTTGTTTGTTCGCTTTTCCTCCACCCTCTCAGTTGTGTATGTTGTGTTTTGTGTGTCCGTAAAGAAATTTGAAATACTCCAAGCCGGAGATGAGAGAAACCACGAGACAATCTGATGGCCATCATTGAGATAGTGGGGACAGGTCAGTGGGTATATTGTCACAGCTTTGTGGAGCAGTGCTATCGTGCTTCCTGCATATGCAGCTGTTTCGTAGAAATAAACAGGATACTATTTTCCTAATGTGTTTCTGAATTAATAAGGGAAGAAGAACATCGACTCGAGATTCCAGATGTTATTTACCTCACTTGTCTTATTCTGCTTTGCATACCTCAGATTGCTCACCGTGACTGCAGTTACTAAATGATCTCCCATCTGAATACTAGGCAGTGTCATCATTATCTGACAGTAACCGATGGTTTCCTCGTGACTTGACCGCGAGTCAGCACAAGTTTTTAGTTGCCATATGTTTCTAACCAGATCTACAATATTTCCCTGAAGTTTATGTTTTATTTCACAACTTCGTAATCAAATTCAATTGTTATTTACTAAGGTTTGTTTTGTCTGGTTGATAGGTGTTTGGTCATAGGTGGGGAACCCATAGCCAGAAGGTCATACATGGTCTTCTAATCTTCCAATCAAAGAACAGTTGTCGAAAAAATAAAATCGGGCATCTCAACTTTAGAACCAGATATTTTCGCTTACCGTAATCTTAAAAAAAAAATCTATTAAAAGGCTTAAGAAGTTTTATTTTTCATTTGAATATAATATATTAGTTAAATTTGGACTAAATTGTTTACTAAAAGTAAACAACTATTGACTCAAATCAAACTTAAAACGGTAAAAATCTGTTGGATGGAGTGCAAGATTATAAGGAGACAGTAACATCCAATGAGGCCTTTTATATGGGAAAAGTTCCCTAAAACTGCCTTGGGTTATTTACAAAATTTGCTGTGACAACGTGGTCACCCATCTCAGTTCTGATCAGGCTGATAGATGCTTCACTTTTTTTTACAAAGTTTTGCTTAGGTTAGCACACTAGCCTCAGATTGCTTATAGAATTTGGTGTGACGAAGTAGTCACCCATCTAAGTACTGATCAGATTGCTGGATACTTTATTTGTTATTTACTTAGAATTGCTTAGGTTGGTGACCTACAGCCCTCAGTATGCTTTTACAAAGAAGACACCAATCTAAGTACTGATCAGGCAGTTTGACTTGATTATAAGTAAAATCTAATTCTTGGGTTAATGCATGCTCACAAATGAACAGATTCTATTCTATTGTCTCTGACGCATGAAAGGCTCCACCGAGCATCTGGCTCCCTAGGCGACAACAAGCTCGTTTTGGGTTGGTGATGGGGAACATATTTTTCTTTTTAGTTATGGTTCCAGCCACCTCACCGATTCATAAATTGATACTTGCGACGAATTTTCCTTGCACAGTTTCCAACAATTTTCAGACGTTTATTAATACTCAAAAATGGCCATATTCGATCTCCTGGAATTCTTTGGCTCATAGATTAAGTCTGGAAAATTGGGTGAGAAAATGATTCTATCCAAAGTGGATTGTTTCAATATGTTTATAAACGGATATGCAGGAAATAAGAAGCAGACCGTAACCTGTAAACCAGGCTTCTTTCGACGTAGTATTGTTTTCACGTCACTCGATTATTGGTTTTAGAATTGTTTCGGGCGCACGAATACATCGAATTTATAAATGAAAACCTGATAAGCTTACAAATAAAGGCCAGTTGAAGGAATCCCATATTAATATTTCCTATTCCTGTTTTACGAGCTCCAATTCAAGGAACTCACTGTTCTATTCAAATCGAATCGCATATTTTCAGCAACCGAGATTGAAAATAGTTCTTTATCACTTCGATTTGCAATTTCAAAAAATAACTTCTAGCTCAGGGAATACCAGTGGTTTCGAGGGAAAGGGGTGTCTAAATATTATAGATATCGCTCTTAAACTGCAGTAAGTGATATGATAGCGTTATCTGTAGTTAAATAAATCATTAATATTGGATCAATAACACATATTGCTATCAAACATCCGTGGAGGCAGCAGCAGTGGAAGAAACACGGCAATGCTCGTATTCTGTCATTCAAATTTAATCCATCTTTTCTACTATGGGAGTCGGAAAAATCATAACTGTAGAAGTAGGCAATCCTCTTACAGAATTCTAAACATTTCATACATTTATCTACTTAGCACGTGCGAAGGTTCGCAGTATCTCTATTCTAAAAAAAAAATGAAGAAATTGAAAACAAAGTTGAAAACCGGTTTTTCGTTGGAAACTTTTGACACACAGCCAGTAACTAAAGCCAATATTTCCAACGGTATTATTCTCGTGGTTTACTGAGAGTGTTTGCTCAATATTATAGAAACTGCGATTGGTTGCATGAATCAGAAAAAAAAAGTTTTTCTATGTGTTTCCTCCGAGACAGTCAACTTGAAGTAATAACTAAATGACCCGTGAACTCATCAGCTTGCTTTTGGAACAGCATACCATGATGATATTAGTGCTTCTATTTCATCATCATCATCATCATCATCATAATCACGCTGATAGTATTCATTTGACTCTCTCACGACATCCGTCCCTATTGGCCATCATGCTTGGTAGGTACTCTAGACGGTATCCAATGTCCTTACAGAGCAGAGGAATGTGTCTTTGCTGCTCTGCCATGTGTAAGAGTCGAAGTAGTAAATGGTACGAATTGCATTTCATTGTTAACTGCGATCCACATTGATATTGATGCTTCTATTAAAGGAATGAGGGATTCTACTTAGCATTTGAGTGCTACTTCTGATCCATGATTATATTGCTGCTTCTATTTACGAGAGATTGAAGTACACTGATTAGCATTTCTTAATAAGAATCAATCCATGATAATACTGATGCTTCTATTTAGGAAGGAGTAATTGGTTATAATAATCTTTTATATTGAAAATTGGTCCATAGTTATAGCGATGCTTATATTTACGAAGGAGTAAGGATTTTCATTAGAATTTCACAACAAACAGCAGGCCATGGTAATTGATGCTTCAACAAAGAAAAGAGTGAAAGGCTTTAATTAACATCCTATATCTATCTTGTGTCATATAAGTAAAGTTGGTGACCTTAGTCGAGGCGGACCCGAATGCTCCCTTTTCAATAGCTACTACACTGACGTGTAGAAGAGGGCGATATTCCATTCCCTGGATTGCTCCACTTTACCCTTTATCCTCACCTTAGAGTGCTAAATTCTAAAGAAGACGGCATCAAGTACCATTTTTTTAGTCTTTGGTATGACTCGACTAGGGATTGAACCCCAGTCTCCCGGACCATGGACTAGAATTACTTAGTATAAAAAAATTGAAGAGTATGGCTCCAATTAAAATCATGATATGACGTGTCGTTTTTTCTGGGTTATATATACAGAAAAAATACGAATGATAGTAATATATAGATGTGAATAAAATATTTTCTGTAACAAATAATATATTTTTTCTTTGGTTTCTAAAATGAAATGCTGTTACAATTAAAAATTCATTCCTTAACCACTGTTTATTAGTTTTTGTTGTTTTCATCATACTATTTTTGTCGCTCTATCTTCGCGTTATTTTTTTTTTGTTTGTTTTCCTTACAAATTTCTTAAATGAGGTCTTCATACTCTAATACATTGATTAATTCATGTTAATTCCTTTGCCTCTGTTGTTTTTATCTCAACATTTCGACTGGCACCTCTTCCATCCTTTTTCACATCTATCATACTTGAAAAGTCAAAACATTATTCTGATGCTGATCTGTTTCGCTACTGAGTGGAGATATATTTCAACACTACTTAATCTAGGGATTGAACTGACGACTTCAAAGTAACATCATGAGTTTTACATAAGAACAAAATATTTCGTTTGATACAATAAACAGTTTTTAATCGATGAAAAAAAAAGCTAACGGATTCGACAGGCACTTGGGGAAGGATATTGCGGCCGAAACATAATTAAAGCAACAAAAACGAGAAAAATGGTCCAAATGAATGAATTTATAATGAAGACATTATTTTAGATGTAACGTTGTTTTTACTTTTTACAGGGATTAACAAATCATTTTTAGCCAAGTGTAGAGTTACAGGGTCATGAAGAAATTTGGCAGAGACAAAGACCAGAGGAAAAGATTACAACGAAATTACACCAGGAAAGGAAAAAGTCAGACACGACGTCACAGTAAAAATACCATTCACTTTATCATTAATGTTGTTACTTCCCTCTGGATCGCTCTCATGATCAGGAACACGTGAAGTGGTATTCACGAATCGATGAAGGTAAGATTTGTTTGAAAAAAAAAAAGAAACATTGCCCACGCCCAATAGGATGGGAACAGATTTGTTTGTACTAAAATTTTAGCCGTTACTTCTTGCTTTATTAGCAGCTTACTAATGAGCTGACTCTTTTCAAAAGTTCCAAACTCTCATTTGTGAACGTTTCTCTTACCTACTGTCGGAATTCCTTCTCGCCCGTCTATTCTCTGACGACTTAGCTCGCTTATGGCCTCTCTCCTTCCCCAAATGAGCCATTCTCACCCGAAAGGATTTATTTATGAGGATTTTCTTTAAGTAATTAAATCAGAGTGTTTTTTCTGTTTCACTTTTTTTATCTGTTCTGATTGCCCTACTTCCTATACTGACAGTTAATTGGTTTTCCGTAATAAGCTTGGGATTTATTTATCAGTTACTTCTAATTCCGAAAAGCAATTTTAATGCCTTAACCTGAAAAGTAATTTAATGTCTTAAAGTCTTTCGGCTACTTTAAAAGAGACGGATTAAACAGGTAGTCACATATACTCCCACAATTTACTTACAAGCTTGAATTTAAACAAATAATAAATGCCAATCCCTTCTCACAAAGGGTTCGAATACACAATCCATTTTTGTTTACACTCAACTAAAGTAAATATTCAACCAATAATTTTACTTAATTTTAAACCAGCTAAGTCTACTTCTAGTGTTCTTTGTAGTAGGTGTTTTTATATGCTTTCAAACAGGAAATTCCTAAAGTAACATTAAATCAGATTGGTTGATTGGTTTGTTTGTCCGTTGGATTTTATGACATATCAACCCATATATGTTATTCAGTCACATCGATAAAATCAAAGAAAACGATTTCAAGCTAACAAAGGAAAGAAGCAGAAGGTACCCCGCAAAAACAATTACCGACGCCGACTACTTAGATGACATAGCGCTTCTGGCAAGTACACCCGCCCAAGCCGAAACCCAGCTACATAGTCTCGAACAAGCCACTGCAGGCATCGTCCTCCATGTCAATGCACACAAGACGGAATATATGAGCTTTAATCAAACAGGTGACATCTCCACTCTAAACGGTAGCTCTCTGAAACTAGTAGTCAAGTTCACCTACCTAGGAAGCAGTGTCTCATCAACCAAAAAAGACATCAACACTCGACTAGCAAAGGCATGGATAGCTATCGATAGGCTATCGGTCATATGGAAGTCAGACCTCACCAATAAAATGAAACGCAGGTTCTTCCAAACAGCGGTCGTGTCGATACTGCTATAAGGATGCACTACATGCACGCTAAGTAAACGTATGGAGAAAACGCTGGATGGTAACTACACAAGCATGCTGCGAGCAATATTGAACAAGTCCAGGAGGCTGCACCCCTCAAAGCAGCAGCTGTACGGCCACCTACCACCCATCACAAAAACTATCAAAATTAGACGAACATGACAAGTGCTGGAGAAGTAGGGATGAGCTCATAATTGATGTACTTCTGTGGACTCCTTCACATGGCCAAGCAAAAGCAGGACGACCAGCTAAAACCTACATGCAGCAGCTCTGTGCTGATACAGGATGCAGCTCTGAAGATCTGCTGGAATCAATGGGCAATAGGGAGGGGTGGTGAGAGAGTCAGGGATATCCGTGCTGATGGTGTGACATGATATATATATATATATATATATATATATATATATCAGTAATATCCATTCAGCGTCCGAAGAGAATGGATGTGGATTATTCGCGTATAGAATACATGAAGAATATCATGTAAAGCTATGTGAGTGCTCGATGTGTGGCTATTGTTACATATTTTTTCCTTCCAGATTTATATAACAAAACTCAGATACAGAGCGTGCAATTAGAAGGAAACTCAAACCTTGTTAAATTGTCACTATAAATTTATTTTGCCGGAGAATATCATTATACTCCCCGTCTCTTCAGATGACTACACATGTTTAACTTGAAGTTGAAAAACAGCAAATGTGGATTACAGTCAATATGTCTATAAAAAAAAGAAAAGAAAAAGGAATCATATGTGCATATATATATATATACGCACACACACACACACACACACACACACACATATATATATATATATATATATATATATATAATTGGTAAACGAATAGTTTTAAACAAGCCAGAGCTCAGTTACTTTCACACAGTTAAATGATTTCAAGTATTCCAATCTAAAACGAATAGCTCTAATTTATATTAATCCTTTGTTTGGACACAGTTAAGTGGTTTCAAATACTTCGATGTAACAATTACAATTAGATTTAACAGTCATTAGTCAAGGTTATTTGGTTTAATGACATATCAACCCTTGTTGGTTATTTAATGCCAAATCCTGTTTATACTCATATGAAAGTGAATAGTTTATAACTGACTTTATTTTTAATTGAGTCTGATCTTTTTTGTTGTCACTCAAATGGTCTAAAATATTGCTATTCAATATTATCAATTCACGTTAGCATCGGTTTGCATTCAGTTAAATGGTTAAATAGTTCTATTTGATCCATAAGTTGGATCCTAACAGATATTACCACTCTGAGTCAGAGTGGACCTGTGAACAATACCTAGGAAGAGGTACACCAAATTTCCCAAAGCTAGAGGACTGGAGCATCACCATCAGATACATTAGCGTCATATCAGGACAGTCGTTTGGAGGGTACCCACCTACAGAGATGCAATCGGCATATTCTACAGCCCCAGCCAGCTGATCTAAATAACATCAAAGAGAACATTTTAAACATATGATGGTCAAAGATACTTGTGGCAATAATTTATACTTCTTAAAACTGTGTAAATTTTCAGTTTATAAAAACAAAACAAAAAGAAACAAACAAACAAAAAGCAAAACAAAACAAAACAAAACCAGACAAAATATTCAAAGACACAGCAATGAAGACTCAAAGATTGATATGACATTTAATGTTTTATATTTAAATCTCCCACGAACACAAATATTTACCGATATTCTTATAATATATAAGATACTCATTTATATATTTATTATGCAGTAAGATAACTTCAAAAAGGATTACCCGAGTAATTGAAATTACTGAAAATAATATTTTTTTTATTCATGGCTCATGATAAACTATATTTTTCAGAAAATTCCAATACTCCTAATCTGTCACTGAAACTTTCTCCCATGAGGCCTAAGTCAAATAATATTGCGACTGTTCTTTTTCTAAAAAGTGGTTAGTGGGGGTTAAACTCTTAATAAGAGTGCCACCTGAGGAAGGTCGGAAAGCCGGCCTACTGACGATCAATTTATTCTTCTCTATCGTTCCACTTTTACGTACATATATATATATATATATATATATATGTGTGTGTGTGTGTGTGTGTGTGTGTGTATGTGTGTGCGTGTACCTAACCTCTTCGGACGAGCAGAATGTCAATTTTTAAGAGAAGTTAGACATGTTTGAATTTAGTTTTCCCTCTTAGTGACCGATTGTCATACCAGGGTTAAAGAGCTAAGTTTTCCCTATATTTACCCATATCTGGAGGGAGAATGATTAGACTAATTTCTTTCTCAAGAACAGAAGCGGTTTGTGAAATGCAAACAGCCACATCTAGGATTTGAACTCTGGTCACCGTGTCTGTTTCCTACGACGGTAGCCATTATAACCCGAGTACCACCATAAATGTGTATATATGAATAACATTCTTTTCGTTCATTATGACGCACAACTATTCATTATGACGCCTTATATAGATAGATAATATGGTATTAATATATAGATAACCTGGACAGCATATCAAAACTAAATTGTTCGTAAAAACAATGACATGTGCTTCTATCTTCGTCCCTAGTGACAATTTAAATATAATCTTATTGTATTAATATATCAATAACCTCTAATGGTTTTGATATATTGATTACTTTATAATTGTCAGTTAGCATAAGTAAATAGTTCGTAGAAACAATGACTTTTACTTCTATTATTTTAGTATATTCTGGTATTTATATCGAAAGAAAATCGTTCGTAAAAATGAATTTTAATTCTATTTTGTCTGCATTGACTATTTAAATCTCCTTTTTCCTCCTCCCCTTTCTCCTCCGTCCATTCATCCTTCTAAACTTTTTTTTTTACTTCCCCTCTCTGTTTCTTATCACTTTTTCCCCGCCCCTGTATATTAAAAGCGTCTGTATCTTCTGTAAGACCTTGTTAAATCGTTTATTTTCACAAATCAGCCGACACCCCACGTATATTTAAAGCTGAAACGTTAATTAAGTGTGTAGTGACAAACAGATGAATTAACAAGTAGATTGCCGCAGAAACTTGTGAATGTAGAGCGTTCTTATACAAGTGATAATGGCAATTTGACAACAACTGAAAGAAAACAATTGGGAAACATTCAAAAGATTAATCGGGTGAGCATACTCTTCAAAACTCAAAAGCAGAAATATTTTTGGAGAAGCAACAAAGATAAAGATAATAGTCTGAAGAATTAGTGGATTTCTGATAATGCTTTTTCGTAGAACTTGGGCAAACATTTGTCGCGATTCTAGTCAGCTTTGCAAAAGACAAACAACTATGGAACGATTAGATTTATTTTAACCAGCAAGGGTCTAATTTTTAATAGAATATACCATCCGTAATTATTCGGAGAAGTCTTGAATTATAACTGAGAAACTTAAGAGTATGTGTGGTGGGAGTGGGGATGAGATTCCGTGGTGTAGTGGCGAACGTGTCGAACTGTGATATCTTAGCAAGCGAGTTCGAACTCCAGTTGGGCTGTTACATTCACTTTCGGACTGATGCCCTTGAGAAAGATATGAACCGCTTTATCTCATTTCTTAGAATTATTGGTAGCAGTATTGTTCTTAATGAATAATGGCCTTGACATTAAATAACCCACGGAAGTTGTGATGCTATTGAACAAAACCAAACTAAATCACACACACACACACACACACACACACACACACACACACACACACACATATATATATATATATTTATTATGGAGTTTTCTCTGGTAATAAATAAGAGAGCTCAATATCAGTGATACACCATATCTAGATGGAAATTAGGATAGCGTTGTCACAGAATCAACTATGATTGGTCATAATCAGTTTAATGTCTAAAAGATAGATCGAACGAATGTTTTCTATTTCATAAGACACTTAAAACTACAAGTAATTAGAGGAAGTGTTATATACTCATTATGAGGAAAAATTGTGAAATGGGATCATTACACTTGGTTATATAAAAACATAACAGTCTTTATTTCTCTCGAAAGAAGCCAAAGCTTCTGTAGGTATGTGAGCGACAGACGGAGACAAACGGAGGCTGAGAGGCGAAGACAGACTGATATATTGACCCATAACGTCTTCTTAGCCGCTCTGTGTTATCATCAAGGCTTTATGTCTTCTCTTCCGATAAGATGTACTCAACCGGTCCTCGCCAGGGGACCACTTAAACCCCTGCGGCCACGGTTCTCTATCGGCCGACTCGACTGATCACTGCAAGCTAAGACTGACTCAAGACTGAGATTCCCCGTATCTCACGTGGGTATCAGGTATATCGTTTCATAACACCCACACATTTCTGTTCAACCACGTGATTGCTTCCCTTTGTTTTCACAGGTGAATCCTGTGCAGATAATATCTTATTGACAGCTCAGTCAAGGATCAATATGCAACAAAAATTAAGAAAGTGATAATCTACTTTCTTTTACTTTTTATATGGCTTTGCTTGCCAGCATTTGAACACTCTTGATTTAGGAAACGCTTCTAAATCTTATTATTCTCATAAGTGTTCGCCAAAGGTCTGGAAGACTGTGGTTCAATCTCAGGTCGAGTCATACCAAAGACTCAAAAAAAGGTACTTGATACCGCCTTGTTTAACACTTAGTATTATAAGGTAAGGATCAAAGGTAAAGTGGAACAATCCAGAAAATGGAGTACCTCCCTCTTCTACACTCCGGTGTGGCAGCTATTGAAAATGGAGCCTTCGAGTCACTCTTGATTAAGGTCGCTATCTTTTTGCATTACACTAAACTACACAATATATTTATTTGTGTCGTTAAAATTGCCGAAACGGTGCGCTATATATATAAATCTCTCTTTTAAGCATGTTTGATTTTTATGAGACAGACATTTCATTTTTCCTCTTCGGTCTTTGATATGTTCAAGTTTTCTTAAGAGTCGTTTGACTTCTTGATGTAAGGAATTCAGAAAGACTCCGTATTCTTCACATGTACTTTTGGTCCCATCTTTAGGGTTACGATATAGATTAATAAACCTACCTGAAACAAGCTCATCTTCAAATATAACAGCCACATTCTAAAATGTCTTTAACTCTTTTACCGCCCATCCTTCATATTCTTACCTTTAGTAAAATACTTTTCTTACATAAATGTATATGTCTCACTATTGCGTTTGTCTTTTCATTGTTTGTTCCCCTGAAGATGGTTCCAGTTGGGACCTAAAGTTCTTGGGGAAAAAAACTGCATCGTTCTGAATTTATTCCTTCGAAAATCAAACGACTCATATAAAGACTTGAATTGATCAAAGCTAGAATAGACTGAAACAAAGTGTCAGTCCTATTTAATCATATATATATATATATATATATATAAACAGATGAGAATAAGCAATAGATTAAAAAGCGTTTGATTATAAAAATGTGGTCAAATGCTGGCCAGCAAGGCAGCCTAAGATCTAAAATAAATGAGGAGCTCACGTTCTGAGTTTTCTCTTAATACAAATATTTCCATATGTTTTTATAAAATAGAAAATTCATTCATCCGCTGAAAACTTTTTCCTTTCTTGATCTGATGATCACATAGACGTAAAACTCATAGTCACTAGAGCCGTTGGCTCTGTGTCTACGCTATTTTGACTTAAATCGACGTTTGCTGTACTGTCAATATTGAGCATTCTTTATTTACAAATATAGCAGACTGATGGAAATCAGACCTGACCGATAAAATGAAACGCAGTTTCGTCCAGGCAGCAGTCGTATCGATACTGCTATATGGATGCACTAATTGGACGCTAACTAAACGGCTGGAGAAGAAACTAGACGGCAATTACACAAGAATGTTGAGAGCAATATTGAACAAGTCCTGGCGGCAACACCCCACAAGGCACCAACTATACGGCCACCTGCCTCCCATCACGAAAACTATCCAGACATACAGGACACTGCTGGAGAAGCAGGGACGAGGTCATAAGTGATGTACTCCTATGGACCCCCGCATATGGCCGGGCGAAAGCAGGACGACCAGCTCGAACATATATACAAGCAGCTATGTGAGGATATGGGATGTAGCTCTGAAGACCTGCCAGAGGCGATGAACCATAGGGAGAAGTGGCGAGAGAGAGTTAGGGATATCCGTGCCTGGGGCACGAGATGATGATGATGATATATATAAATATATATATATGTGAGTGTGTGTGTGTGCGTGTGCGCGTGTGTGTGGGGCATAATCTTCCGGTTAAAATATGCGAAAAATTAGCTTAGTTTCTCCAAGAATTTACCATGACAGAAAAGATAGGAGAGGGAGAGAGAGAGAGGGGGGGGAGCGAAGGGGAGATACAGAGAGATGGGAGAGAGAGAGAAATGGAATGTTGATATAAGTTTCTTTTTGATATAGTTGATTTGAATCACTTGTTAATATTTTATTTATATACAAACAAATATACCATGCAGCCTATTTGCGTGTTTGTGTATAATAACGGGAAGAGAGAGAGAGAGAGAGAGAGAGAGAGAGAGAGAGAGAGAGAGAGGGAAGGGCCGGGTTAGGTTTGATAAGCAAAAAAATAGTTCAGGCAATTTCACGAGAGAAATTGGCCGACCTTAAAATCAGATTGAAATTCCTGATTTTCTTTCTTTCTTTCTTTCTTAGTTTTTTTTTTTTTTTTTTTAAACAGGTCGAACACCGCCAGTTTAAATATCGGCAAGACTTTTCCATTTCATGCGATCATTCGAACGAAGAAATCTGTGACACCGAGCAATCTAAAAAATAAATAAATAAATAAAATGCAATGAAATAAAAAAAATTAAAAAAAAACATAAAATAAAATAGCATAAATCAAAAAGAAAAAAAATCAATAAAACTTCATCACACACTGAAAGTGGTTTGTATTCTTTAATGTGGCACGATTCTGAATCTTATTTGTGGCAAATTATGCATTTATCCCGACTGGTACCAGTGTGCGTAACTAGAAATTGCAGAGAGGAAATTGGTTTAAAGTAAATGAGATTTTTGTATGCATCTGTTTCCTTTTTATTTTCTTGTTTGTTTTTGATATCTGTTAGATTTTAGTCATTGTTCAAAACATGGGACAAATCCATGACTTATACTCGGTGTGTATTGGTAACGCTGGTTTTTGAATCGAAATAAGAAACAGCCAATATAAGAAACTTAATCTAACCTAAATTAATGCAGCATAGTCATCGGTTACTGTTATGTCAGTAGTTGAAAATCGTCGGATGGGGAGGGAAAAATATACACAGAAAAAGTTCAATCACGCTATTACATTCGTTTTCGGACTAATTCTCTTCAGAAAGGCATGAAATGTCGTATCCTCCAGTTAGGAATTAAATAGTACCACAACTGCCCTTTTACAAGGATGGCTTTGGCATTAAATAACCCAGGAAGGCCGATATGCTATTAAACAAGGAAACTGAAACTGAAACAAAAACATATCTCATTTTAGCGTTAGGATTTTCGTTGCTTTATTCTTTCTCTCTGTTCAGACACCTTGCGTAGAATAGCTTCTTTGTTCTTCTCGAAACCGTTTCTTCTCGTATTGTTGATATATTCCTCGTTCTACTCTCTCCGTTCATCTCCTCTAACACCAGCCACCAAAAGAGACTTAATCATCAAATCACTGATATATACCGGCTCATTATTATAGTGGGTAGAATGTTCGCCAATTGTCCGGGAGACCTGACTTCAATCCCAGGTCGTGTCATGCCAAAGACTTCAAAAATGGTACTTGACACCGCCTTGCTTAACACTCAGCAATATAAGGTACGTCTCGAGGGTAAAGTAGAGTAGTGCCCTCTTCTACACCTATTGAAAAGGACCATTCTGGTCACTCACGACTATGGTCGGCAACTTTACTTACATATATATATATATATATATATATATATATTAAAATGAGTAGGCCCATAAAGAAAGTTATTTTATTCCTACGCGTGTTTCTAGAGTCTTTCAATTTCTTCAGAAAGTGATAATTATTGTTGGTGGTGTCACCTTTGACTTATATAGTGGCAACCGTTTTCATAGGGTTGTTGTTCTTTTTTTAAATTCCGTGATAGATTTTCGTCTCTACTAGTGTTGCTTCACGCTTTGTCTTTTTTTTTTCTTTCTTTCTCTTTTTCTTTTTACAAGTGTGTGTTAGTGTGTTTGCATGTCTCTTCCCCTTTATTAATCTATGATAGTTGATTTGCCACAATATTTATTCTTCATCTTCTCTGGGTCATTGTGTGTCTGTGTGTGTGTGTGCGGGTGTGTGTTGGGGAAGGGATCTGTGATGGTTGATGAGCCATAAAATTCAACTTCTCCTTCCTGAGTATGTGTGTTTCTGCGTGTGTGTGTGTGTGTGTGTGTGTAGTTTAATTTTTGTTTAGTGTGGATTTGATTTTTCTATGAAAGTTTTTTTAAGTAATGTGTAGTCGTCTGTTTGGTATATTGGCTTTGTTTTGAACAATCCATTACTACATTCGTTTAGGTGTTTTGAAACATTTAGTTTTCTGTTTTCTGGAAACTTAATATTGTTTTAGGGAGGGATATTCTGATACTGAGAGCTAGTGTAAATCCTATATATACTTTTTTACATTTATTACATTCGATTAACTGGACTACGTTTTATGAAATGATTTTTCTTTGGTATGAATGTCATTTTTGAGTTTTCGAAGATACAGGATTTTCCTTTTATCATTATATTACATAATTCACATGTTTTATTCTTGCATTCTGTGACTCCATGTGACGATGTTCCTCGAATGTAGAAGAGGTGAGTATTATTAAGATATTTTGGTTTTCTCTGATTTTTATAAATTTTTGATGTGTATAATATTTCTTTGATTTCATTGTTTCTAAATTCTTCGAGATATTTTATTCTATTTGGGAATAGTTCTGGGTTGTTTTTTATTGTAGATTGCGACGTATGCGAAGGGTTCTTCGTTGTTATGTTTTTTCGGTTCGTAGTTCTTTTAATGGCATTTCTTCTGCTAATTCGAATCCCATATTTATTAGTGTTGTTGGGTATTTTGTCTTGAGGAGGGTTGTGCGTAGTCTTTAAGGCGAGCTTTTCTGTTTTTTATTTGTGAATCTGGTGCATATTATACATGCTCGAGCGTAAAGAATGGATTTTATGCAATCTTTGGAGTGGTGACTATTGAAGTGGAGGAATTGTTGACTGTCTGTAGGTTTGTGGTAAATGTCTGTGATAATATATCCATTTCCGTTTTTAATGAGAATGTCTAAAATAGCAGTTCTTTAAAACTATATTCCATTATTAATTTTCTTTTGGTGTATTGGTTTTGGAGTAAGTTGTGTAAGTCGTAAATATTGTTCCATAGGGATTTCCAAAATATGAAACAATCATTTTAGTATCTTTTCTATGAGCTTATAAAATTCTGTTTTTATATAGTTGTAATTTTTTTTAAAATTATGATTTCGTATGGATTTTTCCCCCAAAATTCAAAGTTTAGGTTGGCGTATGTTATTGCCATTTTAGTTCTCATTGCTGTTCGTAGGATCTGGATGCAATTTACGTTATTGCACTGGAAAGAGTCATTATTTATGATTAGTTGTACTCTCTATGTAATAAATTTTTTGTTAAATCTTGGGTGTAATATTTCAGGGTATTTTTCCTGTCCAAAATGAGATGATTTAGTTTCCTGATTTAGGTTTGTGATATCAAATGTAACTATATGTGAGTCGGGATCAATTTTTTGTGGTTTGGAGTTTAAGAAATGGATGTCATTTCTAATATAACATTTTATCTTGTTTGAAAATGGTTGAAGTAAAATGTCAATTAGTGTGTTGAATCTGTTTGTGTGGCATGATTGGGCCTTTGACTATGTCCCAGGGATGAGGACTAATAAACTTTATGGCATATCAATTAGAAACACCAAAGTGAAAGTACGTTCACCAGATGGAGACACGGAATACTTCGACATAGTTGCAGGAGTACTACAAGGAGACACACTAGCCCCGTACCTCTTTATCATCTGTCTAGACTATGTGCTTAGGACTTCGATCGACAAAATCAGAGAAAATGGCTTCCAGCTGACTAAGAGAAGAAGCAAAAGATACCCCGCAAAAACAATCACGGACGCCGACTACGCTGATGACTTGGCGTTACTAGCGAATACGCCTAATCAAGCAGAGACACTACTGCATAGTCTGGAACGAGCCGCAGCTGGCATTGGCCTCCATGTCAATGCAAACAAAACCGAATATATGTGTTACAACCAAACGGGCAACATTACCACACTAGACGGAGCCTCTCTGAAACTAGTCAACAAATTCACCTACCTAGGAAGCAGCGTCTCATCAACCGAGAAAGACATCGACACACGACTGACGAAGGCATGGACAGCTATCGATAGGCTCTCGATCATATGGAAGTCGGACCTAACTGACAAAATGAAACGCAGTTTCTTCCAGGCAGCGGTTGTGTCGATACTGCTATATGGATGCACCACATGGACGCTTACGAAGCGGCTGGAAAGGAGGCTGGACGGAAATTATACAAGAATGTTGAGAGCAGTATTAAACAAGTCCTGGCGACAACACCCCACGAGACTCCAACTATACGGACACTTGCCCCCCATCACAAAAACTATAGAAGTTCGACGAACCAGACACGCAGGACACTGCTGGAGAAGCAAGGACGAGCTCATAAGCGATGTACTCCTGTGGACCCCCACACATGGATGTGCAAGAGTGGGACGACCAGCACGAACCTACATACAGCAGCTGTGTGAGGACACGGGATGTAACCCTGAAGACCTGCTGGAGGCGATGAATGATAGGGAGAAATGGCGAGAGACGGTCAGGGATATCCGCGCAGGCGGCGCGACATGATGATGATGATGAATTAGGCGGAAGAGAAGGACAAACACGCAAACACACACAGTAAACTCTTGTAAAAAGAAAAATAAGAAAAAAGAAAAAAGAGAAAGAGAGAAACAACATCTGCAGAAACGAAAATCTATCACAGAATTAAAAAAGAACAACCCTATGAAAACGGTCACCACAACATTAATCAAAGGCGACACCACCAGCAACATTTACCACTCCCTGAAGATAGTGAAAAGAAACTAGAAACACGTGCAGGAGTAAAGTAAATAACTTGATAAATAAATATCTTTGTTAATAAATCAATTCATTTTAAAATATTCACCTTTTTCTCTCATTGGATCAACAAAACCAAAGGAAAATTATACACCCCCCATATATATATATATATATATATATATATATATTGGTGTTAAAAAAACAGCCTATTGTCTAGTCGGCTGGGGCTGTAGAATATACCGACTGCACCTCTGCAGAGGAGTCAGACCCCCACAACAAGTGTCCTGGATATGACACAAAACAATCTGATGGTAAGGTTCCAGTAACGATGGGGCTTTGGGGAATGCGGAGCACCCCTTCATTGTCATTGCGCCCAGGTACACTCTTGCCCGGAATGGTAGCACCTGATAGGGCTCTATCTATGGGTTAAATAGAACTAAGCTACATACTTATGCTAAACTGAATTGTTTGAATTTGTACTGTTTGGCCAAACTGAATAGCTTGAAATAGAAATGTTCATGAGAATTAAACCGCGTACTTATGCTAAACTGAATTGTTTTAAATGTAACTGTTTTTGACATTGAAACTGTACTTATGCTAAACTGAATTGTTTAATATAGAACTGTTTTGACATTTAACGGTGTGTAAACAAAATCTGTACTTATGCGAATTGTTTGAATTAGAACTGTTAAATAGAAATATTTTTGACAATTAAAGTCTAATTATTCTAAACTGAACTGCTTGATATAGAACTGTTTTGACATCGAGACTGCGTACTTAAGATGAACCGAATTGTTTGAAATAGAACTGAATATGTGCATAAAATGGATTTGGCTTTGAATGGCCTACAAAGGTTGATATGCCGTAAAACCCAATCTATCTTAACTTTTGTTCCGGTTGGGTGATTAATAGGTGGTAACCTGGGCCAGAATCATCCGGACTGCTAGATGAAGTATACGTTGTTACACCTATGCCAACTGGAAGAGATTATGAACTTTGTCAACATGTCCGTCTTTTGCAAGATATCTTTTTTGATAAGCATCTTGTAGTCATTTGCTTACAATAGTACATTAATCAGGAAATCTATGTCCACAGAGATGAAGCAATTTGGAAATTTGGCATCAGAGAGAAGAAATCTATTACCGTTAAAAAGAAGAAAGTTTCTTGATTTTTATTCTCTCTGGGAAGAGGAAATCGAGAAGTTTATGAAAAAGAGAATCTACCGCAAAAGATTTCCGGAGACCCCAGCAGAAAATTCGTTTGCAAAGGATATTTGTTGGTGTGATATAAGGATTCATTTTTCATATTCGTTAATGCGATGTAATTCAAATAACTCATAGTATATGATATATCACGTGACTAATTGCGTGAAACATTCCACTCTGTTATTGTGAATTAATCTCAGGAATTATTATATAAATTCAACCAGTAAGAGCTTCACAGTATAGATCCTTATTTGCTGCTTTTGTAACCACCTCAGGGCTTCGGTGTAAGATATAATAACTTAACCTTTTCAAATTGATCAACTTTGCCCCTTGTTCAACCAATACGATTTGAAATAAGGAAACCCTGTCACTTGACCAACCACGTTCGATTTGAAATAAGGAAGTTTGTTTCCTGTTCGACCCAGACTATTTGAAATAAGGAAGTCCTGTTACTTGTTTGACCCAGAAGATTGGAAAAAAGAGAATGTTTCCAGTTTATCGACTATTTGAAATAGTGAAAGTTTATTACTTCTTATACCAAAGAGATTTGAAATAACGAAATCTTGTCACTTTTTCGAACGAGACAATGGTTAATGGTAGTTTCTTAGCTGTAATACACACCTCAACTTTGTTCTTGAAGGAAGTGTTCAGTGGGATCTACTGACATCAAACTGGATAAATTGCACTTATCCTTTTCTTATCTTCAGTCTTCTTTGGCTGAGATTTTGCACTCAGAATTTGATTCCCTACCTCCTGTGTTACAAATTACGAGGGTGACAACATCTTGGTCGGTCCGAAACACTTTCAAACAGATAAAAAACTTCAAACAGATAAAAACTTGTTTCCCTACCTCCTGTGTTACAGATTACGAGGGTGATCACATCTTGGTCGATCCGAAATACTTACAGTGCCTTTCAACTTCGAAAAAAATTTGTGAGATGCCACTTCTTGAAATTCTGAGTTATTTAGCTATTGCTTTTGGCCTCATATCCTTGGCTATCATCACTATCATCCTTATTTCTTTGAAAATTTTGCCATGATTTTAAATGTAAGAATTTTCACAATATTTAAGAAATAAAGTGAGGTGGCCGAAAACTTTTGGACGGTAATTTTTAAGTGTAGTCTCGCATTTAGCCCTCTCATTCAGATCTCCTACAGTAAAATATAATGATTACGTATGGAAATGACCCCAAAAGGGCAA
This sequence comes from Sepioteuthis lessoniana, assembly GCA_963585895.1. NCBI lineage: Eukaryota > Metazoa > Mollusca > Cephalopoda > Myopsida > Loliginidae > Sepioteuthis > Sepioteuthis lessoniana. The sequence continues at coordinate 74,341,865 of OY757917.1, read as the reverse complement.
ATGTTTCATCTGTAAGAAACGCAATGCGAAACATACACTTCAAAGTTGTTAATTTGGAAAAAAAATACAATTGTTCAAAATGGCCAAAAACTGTTTCACATTACTATATATCTAAGTAGTGAGTAAAGAAGGCTCTCTTTTTGATTGCTACTACACCGAGATGTAGGGGAGGGCGCTACTCCTTTCCCTGGATTGCTCCATTTTACCCCTGATACGTACCTTATAATGCTGAGTGTTAAGCATGATAGCATCAAGTACCATTTTTTGAGTCTGTGGTATGACTCGACCTGGAATTGAACCCAGATCCCCCTGGCCATTGGCGAACACTCTAACCATTATGCCAATATATATATTTACTAATCTAATATCTACTAGCATTCACGGTACCAGAAAAAAAGAAAAAAAAACCGCCAGGAACAAGGGATAAGAGTATCTCGAATCACCGCCCGGGGGAAAAAGAAAAAATATTATAGGTCAAAAAAAAAAAAAGAAAAGGCCAACCTAGTCAGACCCCTTGAAAAAAATCAAGGGATATGCAGTCAGTTGGTTAAAAGAAAAATAAAACCTTCCGCGAATCCTGCAATGCTACAATTACAAGAGTGCTCAACACGAGTGGTTCCAATTATAAAATTAACTTAAATCGCGAGTCGGAAATCTTCTACTAGTGTTTCACCTTATCGGATCATCAGGAAGTCTAACATCGACTAATGCTAAAGGAGAAAACGCCGTCTTATATTCACCAAAAACCCACCTAGCTTAGAATTTACATAAAAAAATAAAATAAAATAAATAAATAAATAACCTTACTTTTATTTAAAAAAAAACTCGTTATAAATTCTCCAAAACCTATCCCTAATTACAGAGCAACCACGCCCTTTTGTGTCTACAACTATTTAACACCTCCGATCTTTGGTTTAACATACCCCTACTTTTACAAGATGCTATTACTAATTTTTCTTCCATGCAAAGCAAACAACTCCTATCTCCAGCCCTATATTTACTGCATTTCTTTATTACTTCCCATTTCATTATAGGATCTATCCCTTTGTTATCCTTGAGCTCCCACACATAACTAGATAACGTAGTACTATGCCAATATATATATATATATATATATATATATATATACACATATATTGTCATCCACAGACAGACTGTTTCGTTCTATCAGAACTCTTCAGTGTGGCTAGACACGTAGGACGCTCGATTTCTATTTTTGAACAGTGTGTCATGATTGGCTAAGGTGAGGTAGCCCCAAAACTTTACGGTCCTTTGGTGGGGTGATCTCACATCTCCCCCTTTCATTTAGAACCCTACTACAGAATTTCAATCGTTAGGTATAGAAATAAGTCTAACGGGACCAATGCAACAATTTATTAAGCTTTTTGCTTCGATGTGCCATACTAATAAATCCAGAGAGGATAAGCAGGTATTTGTTCGAAAGTGGACGTAACAGCGTGACTGGAGTACGAATTCGCTTACTATGATTCCTCTGTCTATCGGTTTAACCATTACGCCACGAGGACATACCCGACTTAGAATTGAGTAATTAGAATAAATTTACAATAGTTTACTGTGGTCGACGACTTAAGCACAGTACTGTACTTATCTTTACACTCGTATGAGCAAGAGAACTTTAGCAAGTAGTAATGCTAGCTCCATCAAGCCAATGGCTTACCATTTTATTTCTGATGCGATCGGTTATGGCCACGGTTTGAGCCGGTGCACACCGTGTGTTGGCTTTTGAAAGTTTTTTTTAAGACTAGTGAATCTGAAGTTGCGACATAAAGAGCTTTTCGTTCCCATTCGAAATGATAACAGAATGATGCTGTCACAGACAGAAAATTGCTATAGGTTAAAAATTTCAGAATCACAGATCTGAAAAGATTAAAAGAAAGTCATCTGGTAGACCTCAAAGTGCTCGAACTCCGGAAAATGTGCTGACAATGAGACAGTTTGTTATGAAATCACCTCCATAGGTATTTTCGTCAACCTTTTAAAGATAGGTTGGTATAAGCCACGATTATACCTGAAAATATAAATTGCTAAAAGTGATGTATTCTTATGGACCCCCGCACATGGCCGTGCAAAAGCAGGACGACCAGCACGAACATACATTCAGCAACTATGTGAGGATACGGGATGTTATCCAGAAGACCTGCCTGAGGCGATGAACGATAGGGAAAAGAGGCGAGAGAGGGTCAGGGATATCCGTGCTACCAGCTACCAGATATCCGTGCTACATGATGATGATGATGATGATGATGAAAAGTAGCTGCTATTTCTACTTTTTTAAGTTCACTTGCACCAGAGACAGTTTAAAATATGGGATGTACTACTGCTGCAGCTTCTATGTCTCTTTCTGTATATATATATATATATATATATATAGGTAAGTAAAATTTGGCGATCGTAAAGCAAGGCCGCATCTAGTCCCATTTTTTGAGCCTTTTGTAAGACCCGACCAGAGATTGAACTCCGGTCTTGTGGGCTATTTGTGAACACTCTAACCACTGTATCAATTTTGGAATTTATTGCTATGTTATTTTTTGTTTTTTTTTCTGTTTTCTTGTTTCTTTTCCTAATTCTTGTTTTTGTTTTTTATGCTTCTTTTTGATATTTCTGCTTCTTGGTGAGTTAGATAGAAGAGTATATTTTAAAGTAAGATTATGCTACCTTCAACTTGGTTAAATTTTTGCATTTGACTTAGAATAAATAATGCTTTATTTTCAATTTTCTAACTTGCAGTCCTCGTCATTATTATTGACACTCTTTTATATCTTTCTATATCACAGATTCATCAATCAAAAGAAAGCTACGTCAGACCTTAAAGCGCTTAAACTCCATAAAATTTTCTGACTGTGAGACAGTCTGTTGTGCCATCTCTTACAATTGGTATTTTTTTCATCCTTTAAAAAATGGCAGGTACAAGTCACGATTGTTACTGATCTATTTTTAATTAATTAATAAGACATTAACGAGGCGAAGCTACCATTACTACTTGCCAAAGCTCACTTACACCACATAGGTTTAAAATGTGGGTGATATTGCTGGCACACCTTTTTATTTATAAACGTTACACAAAGTCGCTTGCAATACTAGCTGTGGTTTAAGTGGTCACCCATTAAAATGTTAGAATAGGGTCGTCGTTACTTAATTTCGGTGAACTAACAGGAACCGATGTTTTTCATGTGATTTGACCATAAAGAATATTCATTGTTGTTATATAAAGAGATTCCTACTTTTACATTTCTTTCACTTATGTTATATTGCACGTGTTTAAATGAAATAATACTGATTAATGACAACAAAAATATTATGTTCGGACTCACATTTATAACGACCGAACACGATTGAATGTGTTCAATAAAAATGAAAAGAAATATCAGTTGTCAGCGAAAGCGCAAGTATAAAATGAGTTGGTCACCATATTTGTTATTGGAAGATGAAAATTATTCAAAGGCGACGAGAGATATTGGTAGACGCGAAGGAAAGCAGAAAATAAAAAAGAAAAAAATCACAAAAATGACAGGATTAAAAGACTTAGAGACAGGATGATAGGCTACTCAAAAGTTGGAACGGGAAAACTAGAAAAAAACGTATTCATGGCGTAAGTAAGAGGCAGATAAATATCAACTAAAGGCAAAGAGAGAGAGAGAGTGAGAGAGAGAGAGAGAGGGAGAGAGAGAGTGAGAGAGATTGTCAGATTACATATGTATGGTTTTTCTTTTCTCTTTCACACCTTTACACACCCAAACGTTAGCGCACCGAAAGAAACACGAAGGGACAGAAATATTTATAGAAACATACACAAACATATACACACAGGCACACTCCTGCAAACATCTATCTATCTATCTATCTATCAATCTATCTATCTATCTATCTTATCGGTGAGTCTTAGAATAAGTCGACATTATCCAATGCAGAAGGTTAAGACTCTCCCCACGAAATAAAAAAAGACTTGAAGTTTTCCTTCTTTCTCAGTGTTCTAATTCTTTCCCGATTTACTAGTTCTATTCCTTTAACGGTTTCTCTTTTTCCACATCTTCATCATGAGCATGGCACATTTATATATTAGGAGGTGAATGTTTTCTTGTGATTTTGAAAATTTGTAGCCACTAAGAGGTTATTTACTGACATCATTTCTATAACAAATGGCAGCGGCGAGAGCGAGTCTCCCTGGAAGATGCCTCTTAGGATTTTTACATTGCTTGGTTTGGACATCTCACTGTCAATTCCACCCTCCAGTTTTCCATTTGTGATGAAGTTTGTGATTTTGCCAGATATTTTTTTCATTCTTGACACTCTATTACCGAAATTTGCAGGCCCATATCCTATGTATTTTTGTTGTCAATCGATGTCATGGCTACATTTTTTCGTTTTCTTTTTGCTTCTTTGAGGATGTGCTGGTCTATATACAGTAGCGTCCAAAACTAAGGGACAAAACTTTAAAACCTAATATTTGTTAGAAATAACAACTGTGAAAAGCTGAAATTTTGACAACTGGTAGTCGTTATCATCCATAATAACATACTAAAATTTGAATCATTTGCAAAGGATAGAAAAAGAATTATAACAATTATTTATTTATTTTCAAATTTGGAACGTCTATAAGTAAGGGACAAAATTGAGAAAAACAATGTAAACAGTATGCTATATTCAATCTTTTTGATTTCCTCTAAAGAATAAGTCTTACTTAGTTATTTGTAAACGTTGCATCAGCCGGCACCATGGCGAAACGCCAAAAACTTGATTACTCTGTGAGACAAGCTATTGTGAAGCTACACAAGGAAAAGCACACCATTAGAGAGATTTCAGAGAAAGTGAAACGTTCCAAGAATGTTGTAGGCAGGGTTGTTAAATCCTATAATGATACTGGCAAAATAGTGCTTTTAAAACCGGCAGACCCCGCAAAACATCGGCAAGAGAAGATCGAATTATGCAGCGTATGTCATTAAAGGACCGTTTTAAGTCTTACACAGAAATTAAAATCTATCTATCTATCTATCTATCTAACTATCTAAAAAAAAGCTACCTAGAACTATTCACAGACATCGAAAAGAGTTAAGAACAATTTTTAAAAAACCCATAACAGATTCAAAGACATACTTGACACAACAAAAACCTTTAAAAGCAAACGACGACACCCAAAATTAAGACAAACACAAACCTAATCTAAATATGGAGAACACACATAGCATGGAGTCTCAAAATGCAAAAAAAAAAAAAAAATGATGTGTTGGATGTAATATAATCATAGAAGGGAAAACCTATACCTTCGAAAATATCAAAGCAACATTCATAATTAACAAAAATCTTAGTAAAATTTCAAAAATCGTAGTCTGTATAATCGAATGTTTCAACCGTCAAAAAGTATACATTGGATTGACTCAAGCTCTAAAAAATTGAGTTTCTTTGCATAAAAGTAACATTAAATTATCAGAAAATAGAAAACTCTAAGTTTCAAAACGCTTTTTCGAATGCAGTAATAGAATCTTTAAAAAATGCATATATACCGAACAGACGATTACTCGTAACTCAAAATAAAAGAAAAAGTTAATCATAAGCTTAAACCTACATTAAACACACACTCACATACAAACACGACCAAACTTCTCACACATACTGATAAATGTAAACATATACACATACACAGACTATATTACATTCAACTCAGGAGGGAAGATAAAGAAAAAAAACAAGTCAGAAAATATATATGCGTACGGGTGTGTAAACATAGATATACGTATATGTATAAGATTATACAAACACACACACTCTCTCTCTCTCTCTGTCTCTCTCTCTCTCTCTCACACAGAGAGTACATTTTTGTATATAGATATAACATTTGCAGAGATCAAAGATTTTCACGGACAATTAACTCCAACAAGATATTCACAGACACAAATTCTGTTAAAGAGAATCACAACACTATCAAAAGTCTTCATTATAAAAGTTTGACGGCAATCAGACAATAATTGCTGCGAGCTGTGTTGAACAAGTCCGGCGGGCAACACCCCACAAAACAGCAGCTCTACGGTTACCTACCACCTATCACAAAAACTATCCAAGTTAGACGAACCAGACATGCGGGACACTGCGGGATAAGTAAGAATGAACCCATAAGCGATATACTCGAGTGTACCCCTACACATGGACGAGCAAAGGTAGTAATACCAGCTAGAACCTATATACAACAGCCCTGTGCCGATACTGGATAGAGCCTGGAAAACCTCCTGGGATGATAGAGACGGGTGGCGAGAGAGGGTCCGGGAGATCCATGCTGGCAGCACGACATGATAATGATGATGATGATAAAGGCAATGAAAAAGACAACCCAAACCATTATAAGTCTAATGAAAAAGACCATAAAGTCTGAAACACGGTTAGAGTGTACACATGCGAAAGCGAATTGTTTGAAATAGAACTGTTTTTGATAGTAAAACTGTACTTCTGCTAAACTGAATTTTTTGAAATAGAAGAGCTTTGACATTTAACTATTTGTAAATAAAATGCTATACTTATAATAAACTGAATTGTTTGAATTAAAACCGTTTGATCAAACTGAATAGCTTGTAATTGAAATGTTTTTGGCAATTAAACTGTGTACTCATGCTAAACGGAATTGTTTGAAATAAAACTGTTTATTTGTATAAAAATTGATTAAGCATTAAATAACCTCTAATGGTTGATATGCCATGAAACCCAAATAACCAACCAACCAACCAACCATATTATTATTATCATAGACTGGAGTTATTAATACTTTAATTTCACTTCGGTATTTTCGAAATTGGCGAAAATGTCCGAGGAAAGTTTGAACGCACACAAGTATATATATATATATATATATATATATATATATAAAAGATTAAGAAACTCTGTAGAAATATCGTGTTCCGCTAAATCTTCTTATAAAACAGGGTTTACTTACCTTGATAACCAGCATCTAAAAACTGACTTTACTCTTGTGCATCGAATATATATATATATATATATATATATATATATATATATATGTGTGTGTGTGTGTACTGTTTGTATTTGTACATCTGTTTTATATGCCCGTGGAGTAATGGCTATCGTCGCAGGAAATGGACACGGCGACACGAGATCAAATCCTGGACGAGACTGCTTGCATTTCACATAGCACTAATACTCTTGCGAAAGGTATGAATCCAATTATCCTCGCTCCAGCTATGAGTAAATAGTAGGACAGACTAGGTTCTTCAGCCTTGGTGAGGCAACTAGTCTAGGAGAAGCAAAACTCTGAATTCAAACCAGTTAAACTCCTCTTAAAAACTTGACCTTGTGTCATATCCTGCCCGAGCGGAGGGGTTGGTAAATATGATATGATATATATATATTTGTGTGCCAATGTTTTTGCGCGTCTGTGTAATTTTCCATACATAAAAATAAGGTTATATTTTAAATATTTTCTTTATAATCATCGTATGAATTTTATTTTGTTGAATGATTGTCGATTGCTGAATGATTGTCGAGGACAAAGTAAATTTTCAGTGAACTGCACACACACACACACACACACACACACACACATATATATATATATATATCCTGGACGAGAAGTATTTCACATAGTTCTAATACCCTCAGGAAAATCATGAATCCAATTAATCTCCCCCCCCTATCTTTGTGTAAATAGTCAGACAGCCTGGACTCTTCAACCTCCAAAATTCTGAATTCAAACTTGTTAAATTCGGCTTAAAAAACTGACCTGGTTTCACATCCTGTCCGGAATCAATATATTGTCCTCCATAGACATGTGACTATATTTATATGTATATATAGTCAGGCAGCCTGGACTCTTCAACCTCCAAAATTCTGAATTCAAACTTGTTAAATTCGGCTTAAAAAACTGACCTGGTTTCACATCCTGTCCGGAATCAATATATTGTCCTCCATAGATATGTGACTATATTTATATGTATCGACCAGTTTATTGGTCTAGTGGGTAGAGTGTTCACCAATTGCTCGGAAGACCGAGGTTTAACTCCGTCGAGTCATACCAAAAACTCGAAAAATGGTACTTTATACTGTCTTACATAACGTTATAAAGTACAGATCAAGGGTAAGTGGAGATATCCTTTGAAAGGACTAACGCCCTTCCCTATACCTCGGTGTCGTAGTTATTGATAAGGGAGACTTTGGGTCGCCTTCGACTAAGGTAGCCAACTTTACTACTGATATATATATATATATATATGTGAGAGGAAATTAATAACTCAGTCGGGTGACATGTACGTAGATGAATTTTGATTTTAATTTTTCCAGTATATTCGTAAATTCATGTCAAACAGCACCTGTACGCCACTTACCTCCAATCTCCCAAGCTATCCAGTAAAGCATGCTGTCGAAATAGAGACAATCTCAAAAGTAACGTTCTTATCTGAACTTCTACACATGGACGCCCCAGTGTTGGCCGAACAGCAAGGACCTACATTTATCAGCTTTGTGCGGATACTTGATGCAATCTAGAGGATACACCATGAGTGATATATCTATATATATATATTCTTTGAAAGAGAGAGAGAGAGAAAGAGAGGGAGAGACTCAGGGAACTCATTGCCCTCAGCACGACTTGATGAAGATGATGATGTTAATGACTTGAATTAAGTTGATTGATACGCAAAGAGATAATGTTAAAACTGATATCAAACCTTTGCCAAAGTTAACAGCTTTCTCTTTTTTTAATTAAGAGACTAAATACACAGTTGAAGATTTTCAGGTGATTTTCTGCATACCTAAAAAATTGTTTTATATATTCAATACGTTTCCCTACTTGATTCCTTTTAAATTGTAACCTATTGACCCCGGTCAAGCTGTCAAAATAGGAAATGCACCTGTGTAAATAACAGGTGCATCCGGTCGAGGAATATCAGGATATAACCTTGACCGTGGACGGGTTGAATTGAGTGCGAAATTGTGACGCTCGCAGGAAGAAGAGTGGACGTCGAACTATTATATACCTCGGTGCACAGGAAGTTCAATCTGATAGAGAGAAGATGCTGGAATGAGGAACATGTCCCAGAGAGGCTAGCCCCCCAGGCCCCCGCTTGAGAAGCTCAGGAGAACGGGAAAGAAACGCTGTTATGGCCTTAAGAGTGGAGGTCAATATGCTGCAGTTCTGTTCAGCCTCCAACTCACCTCTCACGCAGTAAAACCTTTAGTAACCCTTTCAAACCCTTTCAAATAAAGTGAGAGGTGTATTTTTTCTAAAGAACTGTGTCGCTCGCCTTTATTGTGTCGTTGTTATGATTCTGCATGCATCTGCATATGTGAATGTATAGTTGTTCCTGGCAATACAACAAAATGTTGGGGATGTCCTCGTGGTGTAATGGTTAAAGCGATGGACTACGGAATCGTTATACAACAAAATGTATGTTCTTCGTTTTGGTTTTAAAATGACACAATTAGTATAAATCTTAATTTATGTTGAGCCATTTCAAAGAATGAAGAAATATAAATTCCTGTGAATCCCAAGAAAAAAAAAACCTTTTGCAGCGAAAAAAGTTAAAATATGAAATAGGCAAAAAACAGTCCAATACTCTACAAAATACTTGCCTATTGTGCAAATCATCTATTGTTTCTAGCTTTTATTTATATATTGTCGAACTTTTAATTCGATCTCATTGAGAAAAAAGAGTAATAATCATGTATGAGTATATCCAGTGTCATCTGTGACCTTTACGACAAAAGATCTTGAAGGTGTTCAGTGTTTACCGAGGCTTAAAAATGATGCAAAGGTCAACGTACATAACTGTCAAAAATGTCTTCGTTGTCAAATTCTGGTCATCGACGGTTTTGACTTGCTAAATCTCTGACATTTTTGCATTCAATTTTTAAAAATTTGATATAAACATGGGAAACTGTTTTATAGATATTGAAAGAAGGGCACTTTTTTCTGATTTAACCCTTTTCAGACTTAATGCATTTCTAAATCTAAACAGATTTACAGTAATTGAAATTGAAATTCAATTTTTCTCTCATCAACAAAAATTAGAATTTGTGCCATGTATTTGAGAGAGATTATTCTCAGCTGCATTGTCTGGTTTTATTTCTATGAAAAAACTATGCAATAAAATTACCAAAAGTTCACTCATGAATAGGCCACTAAGGAATGTTAAACAAACAGCTTGGAAATGGGAAAACTTCTATCTCAACTCTTCCGGTTAATTCAGATGGTTTGAAATAACAGCAAATTTGAATTTTGTCTAACCATGAAGCTCTTATAAGAAGAACTCTTGAGAAAGAACTTTGAGTCCGAATTTTGTGAGTTTTGATTTTATGCTAATTCCTATGACTGACTGAGACTCTTTGATTCAGGAGATTGTGATTGAGAAAACAAGTCAGTCACAAATAACAAAAATCCTTAATTTAGGATTTCAAAAACACCACCACCAACAACAACAACAATAGTCGTAATACAACAATAGGTTTTTGTCTTTTCTAATCATTAAGCTTTTTCTGTGGCTAAACTGGTGAAAGTTTTGTCCTAGTAAGATCAGCGTTTCGTATATGAATTGAAAGTCTTGCCAGAAATCTTCATTCTGCTTTGATCTTTGGCATCGTAATGGTAACCAACACTAGGATGAATAAAGTTCGTCAAAAATCGTTAATTTTTCTGAAATCACGAACAAGATAGCTACAATTACTACTACAACGTAAACAAAGAGTATAGTTTGAAAAGATGAAAGAAAGTAGTAGTAGTAATGTGACTATAGAGTTTCATCCTCATCATCATGTCGTGCCGCTTGCATGGATATCCCCGACCCTCTCTCGCCACTTCTCCCTATCGTTCATAACCTCTGGTAGGTCTTCAAGGCTACATCCCGTATCCTTACATAGCTGCTGTATGTATGTTCGAGCTGGTCGTCTTGTATTTGATCGGCCATATGTAAGGGGTCCATAGGAGTACATCACTTATGAGCTCGTCCCTGCTTCTCCAGCCGTGTCCTGCATGTCTGGTTCGTCTAACTTGTATAGTTTTCGTGATGGGAGGCAGGTGGCCGTATAGTTAGTGCCTTGTTGGGTGTTGCCGCCAGGACTTGTTCAATATTGCTCGCAATATTCTTGTGTAATTGCCGTCTAGCTTTTTCTCCAGCCGTTTAGTTAGCGTCCAAGTAGTGCATCCGTACAGCAGTATCGATACGACCGCTGCCTGGAAGAAACTTTAGAGTTTAGCCTTTTATAATCTTAAAGATTATTTTATGATCAAACTGGTTAAGGCATTGTCTATGTAAGAAGAGCTCCTAGGATGTCTGAAGTGAGTTCAAGTGCTGTTGAGAGTATTGAATTTTGCAACTTAGTAGTTGGAAGGGGTTTGACTTAAAACATCCCACAATTCAAACAATTGAATATTAAATAAAGCTGATGTTTATAAAGTATCAGATGTTGAGTAATGGTTATTTTCAAATGGTAAAAGACTGCTTTTTGAAAACCAGCTTTCAAAATCTTGACTTTGACCATTAGGGTAGGTCGATTTTGGAACTGTAAAAAGAATGACGCGGTGAAAGTTGCAAAATAACATCAGAAATTACCCCACGAAATATTTTTTTCCAAAATTTTGTATTTTTTTGCGAAATCGCATTTAAAGACATAATATTTTGTGATTTTAGTCGTGATATCGGTGACGCTGGAAACCTGTATCCATAAAATTAAAACTGAGACTAAAGGAAAATTAATTTATAAAATTTATTAAATAATTGATATTTTTAAGTTTATTATCCATTTTCATATTATGTTTAATTAAATGACCAAAAACAAAAATAAAATACATTAAAATATATAGTTTAAAATACAAATAACGACTTACTAAACCTCATTTTATTTACCGGATATTTTTTCGCCTTTCATCGGTGGTAAATATCTCTCCGTCGTACTTCGGTTTGTTTATGTTTTTTACGCTTATAATTAAAGCAAATATATATATTTCGCAAAGTTGACATACTATTAAAATATTTAAACATTTTATAATTATTGTAATTTATTTATATTTTAAAATTTAGTTTTTTTTTTTAAGTGAAAAGTCGGTTTACGAGTTAATTTTGGAACTAAACAGTACAAAACTGTTGTGTGGTAAATAAACATTATTACATTTTTTTAATGAATTTCGAAATTTATTTACAATTTTTTTAAAACATCATCGTGTATTTTCAGACAATATATATATATATATATTCTTTTTACAGATATTTTGATTAAAAATTGCAGGAAAAAAACACAGGAGTTTCCACTCGAAATAAAGGTGCAATTAAATTTTCAGGTTTACCATCACCATTGGATAAAACTGAGACAGGAACTTGTCGACAAATAACTCAATACAGCTATTTTTTAATGAACACTTATCCCCACCTTTCTTGTTTAGGTATTTCTAAATTAATAGCAAAGGACGTGATAGATATTTGGAAGGCTGTCAACCGTCGTTTGCCTTTGTTAAAAGAAATTAGTGTTGTCAACAAGCTGAAAATTCTATGCTTTCAGAAGGCAAAGCAAATAAGTAGGAAACATCTACCTGCTGCCCAAAGAAAATTCTTTTCACACTACACTACAAGGAATTAGTGGAGGAAAATGGATTTTTGATATATCATCATGTTCGTGCAACTTGCCAATTTTAAGTTGTGACAATATTAATGTCAAATGCACAAAAAAAAAAAAAAATTGCCAGACTAAGCACATCATCTGCACTTGTCCTCTGACAAAAAAGCCAACAAAAAAGTATGAAGATATCCCCACCAATAGCTTCAACATTATATGTTCAGGGTGATTCTTCCCATTCTTACTCATCTTCTCCACGTGATAAAACAGAGGATTATAAACAGCTAGATAGTCCTCTCCAAGTGCTTTATAACCTTACAAAAATTCCAAGGTATACTCTTGAGTTAGTTAGGGGTGATATATTTTCTAATCTTGGAGCCAGCCTTGCCCATGCCTTGCTCTTGGATTTGAGGGCTATTGGCCTTTTTATCCCTAATATAGATATAAAGAATATCTATATGGATAAATGTAAAATAGAGCAAAGGCTAAAGTGAAAACAAATGCCTATGAAAAGCAAAATGAAAATGTGGAGAATCTTCTTTGTATAGGAGTTGATGGGAGGAAAAAGACACACTACAAGGAATCAGTGGAGGAAAATGGAAGGAAAATTCTGGAAAAAGCCAAAGGACCTAATGCCACTTGACAATCACAAAGGAGACACCAAATGAGAGTATATATTTGACTCACAGGGTTCTTCCTGATATTGGTGCAACTGGTACACTATTAAGGCTGTCCTTGTTGACAACACGAATGCAAATACAGGCTGTGAAGGTGGACTTGTTACACTTTTAGAAAAAAAAAAAATCTTCACACAATTGGTTGCTCCTTACATCAAAATGAACTTCCATTTAGAGCTCTATTCAAACAATTAGATGGCACCACAAAAAGCCACACTACATTCAATGGTCAATTGGGTAAATTATGTGCAAATGATTGCCATAATTTACCCTCAAAATCTTTTTCAGCTGTCGAGAATCCCCTGAAGTTTCATTTTGGAATGAAAGATATGGATAGCCTTAGTAGTGACCTAGAGGTAAAGTGGACCCTAGATTTGCATCGTGGAAAATTGGTCCATTAAACCAGGCAAGGTGGTTAACTTTGGCCATCAGGCTCATGTGCCTATGGACTCGTGGGGCATATCCACAGAATGTTTCGACCAAACTATATAGTTTGATAAATTTTATTGTGAATGTTTGTGCTATTTGTTGGTTTGATATAAAAAAAAGTAACAAGTTCCATCACCAGTAAATTTATATTTACAATATGATTGACAGGATACGAAAGAAACCAATTAAGGTTCAAAGGATTACATTGAAAAACCTTCAGTATAATGCCTAGGAATTACTTCTGGAGAATGTTTTATTTTTAATGGTGAAATTTGATGAACCTGACGCGAGAGAAGAGGGTATAAAAAGAATTTTGGCCATTAGGTACATTTATATTTATTCATACAAAACTGGTTGAAGTACTTGTGCCAATTTATTGAAACATTTTAAAGATTACATTTGATTTCACCAAATATTATTAAAGCAGAACAAATTGCATTTAAAAATTAAACTCAAATTATTTTTTATATTCTTTCAGAAGAGGGAAGCCAGTCAAGAAAAGATTTTAAAAGATCCCAATATCAACTTTAAAGTGGTGCACTGGACTGATTTAATTGATTTGTCAGTAAATGGAGTCTGTGAGCCACCACTCACACTAGACTTTTCTGACGATGAATTACAGAATTCATTGTTAACTGGTGAAAAGATTAACTTGTCAGACTTTCCTTCACATTCCCAAGGTGTGGAACGGGCAGTTAAGTTAGTAACGGAGACTTCTCAATCCGTGTACGGCATTGAAGCAAGGCACTAGCACATACTTGCAAAAGTTTTGTGCCAACAATTGAGACCAGCGTTTTCATCTAAGGGCTCATATATGGAACTATTTGATTCCATATATTAAAAATTATTAAACAATTATTTGTTTTTCCATATTTGTTTATTTGTTGTATTTCAATTCATATCTGGAAAAAGTTTTTTCAATATATTCGAATATTACTGCTTGAATAATAGCATTTTAGATTCGACACAGGTAAAGCAGGGTGGGGTAGGGGTTCAATTTTCAATTTGAAGTTTTGTTATAATTTATTTATCATATTTCCATAAAATAAAATAAAATTTCCTAATTTAAATACTGAAATTGTTTGGTTTTTACATCAATATTTAGGCCAAATCTGGCAAAATCGAGGACTCTTCAGTACGTGTTTATTCAGAATCTTTCATGCCAAATTAGCAAAAAACCGTTGAAGATTCAGATCTAATTTTTGGTATGAGTGTTTAATAGGTATATACACAACTTTCAATGCATTATTCTTTTTGATATTTGAAAAAAAGTGAAAAATCAACCTACCCTATTGACACATACGTAAATAACTGTAAAGAATGCATTGTTCTCTCATCTTGGAGATGCTTATTCTTAAATTTGGTTATAACTAAAAAACTTACATTGTTTTTTCCATTCACTTGAAACCGTTTTCTGCTTCTCCTATCAGGAAAGCGAGACACCAAAAAAGCAAAACTTTTAAACCAAGAAAGAAATTTTCATAGAAAATTTCAGATAAATTTTCAGTTCGGGAAAATGGAATAGGGAATATTTAATTGATATAAATGACACAAAGCATCATTAGACCGTTTTATTTTGAGGGTAATGCTCATTTTTACGGTTATTTCCAAAATTGTGGCAAGAAGCTTAGCTGTTTTGACGAGGGAATTGCTACCGTCCTGAATTGGTCATTTTCTTCTTTCTCGATCTTTTGGACTCAGACACCGGAGAGTGTGGCAATCAATTTTTCTGATCAATCAAAAGCTTTCCGAAATGAATAGGTCGGTGGGTTCAGTAAATGAAAGGGTACATACATATCATCATCATTTAGGCATGTTGACAGCACAGATTTCATTGACTCTTTCTATGAGTCCTTAAGACGGCATCCAGTGTCCGTAGTGAGCTGATGAATGTATGTTTCTTCTGGTCAGCCAACTCATGTGTGTCAATGTGTAAGAGTCCATGGAATATTGACGTTTATAATTTTGTTTTCAAGTAGTATCCAGTATCTCTTGTTCGTCTTATTTGGCTAGTTTGAGAGATAGGAGGTAAATGGTTGTCAAAGTTCTATTTTACTTGGATTTGTTGAAAACAGTACGCAAGGTAATCCCCAGCTTTTTCTTTAAGTCTTTCCTTAGAGTTGAAATAGTGCCACCATACAGTAGTAGTTGCACAGCTTCCGCTTTCGTCAGGGCACAGAATTATAAATCAAAGGAAGGAATATATTTCGACTTAGCTAACAAGCACTTCCTCGGTAAAATATATAAGAATTCCCTTTTTATTTTATTAGAGAGAGAGAGAGAGAGAGAGAGGGAGAGCAGGGTGTCAAAAAGAGGGATACACACATTTTGACAAGGAAATGTGTGTTACCTATATCCTATTTCCCAACCCCTCCGCTCGGGCAGGATATGACACAAGGTCAATTTTTTAAGCGGAGTTGTCCTTCTCCTAGACTAGTTGCCTCACCAAGGCTGAGGAACCTAGTCTGTCCTACTATTTACCCATAGCTGGAGGGAGAATAATTGGATTCATACCTTTCCCAAGGGTATTAGTGCTATGTGAAATACAATCAGTATTGTCCAGTAATTGAACTCGTATCACCGTGTTTATATCCTGTGACGATAACCATTACACCACGGGCACCTATATCAGAGCATATTTCTTTTTGTAATATACCGAGTGCGAAAGAAATGCCTCAAACACTTTAATCTCTCACCAGTGCGATGCAAATGAACATAGGTAAGTGGCAAAAGGAGCTTCATCTAGCTGATGTCTTATCTTATTTTTAAGATACGATCAGTTACTATCTTGGCTTAGACCAGTGCACACTGTTCGTTTGCTTTTGGAACCTATGTAAGACTGATGTGTCTGTAATTGCTGCACTGTGCTTGTCATGCTCATTTCATTTTACTTTGGAATGATGCTGTTTCTGATAGAGTTTTCAACCCATAGCAGCATCGATTTTCATTCCAGAGATAAAATAGTAATATATTAGCAAGATGGAGGTTGCATTACTACTTTCCTAAGTTCGTTTGAACTACACAGGTACTATTTACCAACCCCTCCGCTCAGGCAGGATATGACACAAGGTCAATTTTTAAGCGGAGTTTAACAGGTTTGAATTCAGAGTTTTCCTTCTCCTAGACTAGTTGCCTCAACAAGGCTGAAGAACCTAGTCCGTCCTACTATTTACCCATAGCTGGAGGGAGAATAAGGGGGTTCATACCTTTCCCAAGGGTATTTGCCCGAAAGTGAACATAATAGCGCGACTGGAGTACGAACTCGCGTACTACGATTCCGCAGTTCATCGCTTTAACCATTACACCACGAGGACACCCCTACACAGGTAACAGTTTAAAATGTGGGCGGTATTCTTGCAACACCACTCTTAAAAACGTTTCAACAGCAAATGAATGGTGTGCACTGATCCAAGCCATGATCGTAACTGATCAAATTTGAAAATAAAATAAGATATTAGCAAGATGCAGGTTGCATTACCACTTGCACCACACAAGTAACAGTTTAAAATATCGGAAGTGTTTCTGTTGCATTCTGTATTATTTGAAATTTCTTAAACGTTTTGTGCTCTGATCATTCATTGCTAATCTCTGATAGAGTCAACATGGCCTTTATTTAATTTTTAGATTTAATTCTAATAATCATGTCGTTGAACTCTTTATTTCATATATTTGTTTTCGGTGATAATCTCTGTTAATGCGAATTGAAAGGCAATCAACAAAAAGATATTGAAGCATTACTCAACATTTTTAATGAATAGCTTTGTTTTCTTTCATCATATTTTACATCTCAACAACAGTTTCAGATTAGCCCGGAAATTTGGGGCTAATTCAGTTATAATTCATGCAGATTGGAAATTAAAAACAAAATAGATAATAGTTTTCTATGAGAAAATGCAGAATTTAAATTATATATTTAAGTGGTAGGGCCATTCATTTCTCGCTCAGGAGGCGTGCTTCGCGTTGCGGTTATCGTCGTAGGAAATGGAATCGGTGACTAGAGTTCTAATCTTATGAGACTTTGTTTTTCATTTAGCACTCATGCCCTTAAGGAAGGTATCAATCTGTCTCTTCTCTCTCAATGCTGTAGGTAATTAGTGGGGCAGACTGGATTCTGTACCCTTAGTTACGCAACCAGCCCCGAAGAAGGTAAATTCTAAATTCAAACTGGCATACTCCGCAAAATAAACTGACCTTGTGTCACATGCTATCCGGGCAGAGGGGTTCTAACATTCATACAGCTAACGTTGTGGGTCCCGAAGTGTAATGGATAAAATTTTGGATGCTGCCTCGAAGTAAGCGAATTCGAATTCCAGTCGTTCTATTAAGTTCACTTTTGGACAATTAGCATTGGGAAAGGCATGGGCTGATTTATTCCCTGGCCAACTATGGGTTGAATTGGGTCGCTGCTTTTCATCAACAAGGATGGGTTTGATATCAAATAACTCTCAAAAGTTATCTCATTAAGCAAATAAACCAAACTCCAAATTATAATCGCTGCATTCCTGATATATATATATATATATATATATATATATATATATATATAAAGTAAAAAGTAAAAGTGGCGACCATAGTCGAGGGCAACCCAAAGGCTCCCCTTTCAATAGCTACTACACCGAGGTGTAGAGGAGGGCGCTACTCCTTCCCCTGGATTGCTCCACTTTACCCTTGATATGTACCTTATAATGCTGAATGTTAAGCAAGGCGGTATCAAGTACCATTTTTTTAGTCTTTGGTATGACCCGACCTGGGATTGAACCCAGATCTCCCAGACCATTGGTGAACACTCTACCCACAAGACCAATGACCTGGTAGTATATATATATATATATATATATATATATATATATATATACACATATATATACATATATATATATACATATATATATACATATAAATATATATACATATATATATGTATATATATATACATATATATATATATATATACATATATAAGTAAATAATGGAAAATAATCCAGCAGTATGGAGAAAAATTGGAGAAAAAAGTAATCCAATGTAATGAATTTACTGTGGAAAAAGTCGACGCTATAACGTTTCGGTTCTAAAAAAAACATCGTTAGGATTTTTAAAATGATGATACAAAGTGTTGATAGATCAACGATGGAGTTTTTATAAAATGCTAATATAAAGGGAAGAATGATTTCTTTGTATATACATATATATATATATATGTGAATATTCATAATATAGTTTACTTAGTAAAGAAGGCATTGAGTGAGCTTGTGTATTGTGCGATCACCAGATTTATCATTAACAAATGAGTATGAAAGTTTTCCATTTAGCTTCGAAAACTCGTCCCTGCCAACCATTAAAATGATTAAGAAAGATTTAAGACCCGAATGGAGAACTTGCAGCCTTAAGTCAGCCTAAAGTCTTCAAAATCGTCAAATGCTGCCTTCCACGGCCTTATCGAAAGGTCAAACAGATTTGTCTACAATCTCTTTAAAACTGGCTATAGTGAAGAATTACGGTCAAGTCACGCTGAAAACAGATGTTCCTTCCAGGTCACTGAAGGAATATTGAATCTCTTTATCTCTCGGATGGACGGCCACTTTGTAGCAACAGGTACTGTTAACAGCCAAAGACCAGTGTCTAAACTTATGAATGCTTTCAAAGCCTTTTGGAGGCACTCACGGCGTAAAGGTAATCATTGCAGGAAATGCACTCTCTCTCACCCTACCAAACTAATATTAGGGTAGGCTGGATTTTTTTTAGCTTTGGCTTGGCAACCAATCAAGAAGGAAATATGAATTTAAATCAGTTTTAAAAATTGACGGTGTCTCTCTTCGAAACCGGATTTCTCATTTAATACTGTCAAGTATTGTACGTTACTAACTTAAACGTTTTCATCAATTCACTATTACTAGAGCGTCGTCATCGTAACGTAATTTTTTACTTGCTGGGCAGTGACATCATAGTATGTGAGTTCGAACTCCAATCACACAATTATGTTCACTTTCGGACTAATACCTTTGGGAAAGGTATGGACCCTCTTATTCCCGGACATTGGCCTAGCGGTTAGAGTGTTCGCCAATCGCCCGGGAGACCTGGGTTCAATCCCAGGTCGAGTCATACCAAAGACTCAAAAAATGGTACTTGATGCCTCCTTGCTTAACACTCAGCATTATAAGGTACGGATCAAGGGTAAAGTGGAGCAATCCAGGGAAAGGAGTAGCGCCCTCCCCTACACCTTGGTGTAGTAAGCTATCGAAAAGGGAGCCTTCGGGTCACCCTCGACTATGGTCGCCTACTTTACTTACTTATTCCCAAGCTATGGGTTAAATAGTATAACTACTGTTCTTCGGCGAGGATAGCTTTGGAATTACTTAACCCATGAAGGTTGATATGCCATTAAACAAATAAATCAAACGAAACCAACCAAACTATAATTAATCTTATTTACAGAAATTCCACATTTCTTTTAAAGAAAAGAATCTATTTAATCCATGTAAAATCAGAAGACCGTTCTTATTTCGACATCTTCAATATTAATGGCTGTTTGACCATGTTATTAGAAAGCACAGACAACTTTCAGATTAATTGACAGTTTTCCATTGATTGACAGTTTTGCTAATCCTGACGGTGAAATGAGAATGAAGTAATACAACGTTTCTCGGGGGGTAAAAAAAAGAATAAATTCAAGATTTTTATCATCAATTCCGCTGGAAAGTTTATTAATTAGTCAGTTATATGAATTCATCTTTTGGGAATCCATTTGTTTTTTATTGTATGAATTGATCAATATATACAAAAATGACTTCTAATTCTCAGAAATGGTATATGTGAATAATACTGAAAGACACATTATTTGTTTGAGCCATCAAATTAGCTGAAACAGTCTATATATATATATATATGTGTGTGTGTGTGTGTGTATAAACATTTTTGTCGTTGTAGGTCCAAAGAGAGAAAAAGTTAATATTTCAAAATAAATAAGTCCACTAATAGATTTGTATTTTGTTAAAGAATTATTTATGTATTTCGTTCATACATACGTGTTTGTTTCCAGCTCGTAGCTTTTGTTAGAGAACATATGTGGCACAAGACCATGTAAATGGGGCACTCAAGGAAACTCGAACTCACTCGTGTTTGTTAGTAGAATATTTTACAGGTTTTGTATGGGTTTATACTGAGGTCACTATTGTGTGTTAGATCTCTTTTTCTCTTTCTTTTCCTTTTCTCAGAGAGCGTCTATTTTATCTGTTTTTACCTCCAGTTGGTCTTTGATATTTGATATGTTATAAAGTTTTTTTTATTTACTCTTAGTAGTTGTGCGTGTGCGTATGTGTGAGTGTGTATTAGAGTGGTTTCGAATTTCACTAACAGTAACTTTTTCTTCTCTCTTTCTTTATCTCTCTCTCTCTCTCTCTCAGCATTACAGGGTACGGATCAAGGGTAAGTGGAGCAATCCAGGGAAAGGAGTAGCGCTTTCCCTTACACCTCGGTGTACTAGCTATTAAAAAGGGAGTCTTCAAATCGTCCTCGAAAGTATTGTTTGGGCTTGATTGTTCCTCTATGTATAGGTATAGTTTTGGTCTTGCACCCTTTTTTTCAGTAGTGTGGTTTAAAAATTTCTGGCAATTACTTTTAACTATATATATATATATATATATATGAGGTGCCTTCAATAAGCTTCCAGACGTTTTTTTGTATAAGCATTTAAAATCGTTATAAACTCTTGGAAATTCAGTATGTTATTGCTATACATCTTATGAGATGACTCACCAATTTTTATGATTTCAGGTTAAAAGGAACAGCTACAGAAGGAATTGGAATACACCTTACTAAAGCCTAATTGTCACTGCTGGTGAATTTCAAAAATGCAATCTGGACGTGAGAACACATTAGAAGAACGATATGCAATAAAATTCTATTTTAAACTTGGAAAATATGCCAGAGAAACGTATGGAATACTTCAGACTGCGTTTTGACTATCTTGCATGAATCAAGCATTAGTTTTTGAGTGTGGCATAAGAGATTCAAGGAAGGCAGAGAATCTGTGGAGGATGATGAGAGGTGTGAGAGTAGTAAGGAAGTCAGAACACCAGAGTTGATTGACCAAATAAAGAATTTCAAGGATTAGGACCATCGTGTGTCTATAGAGACAATAAGTGCATAGTTTGATTTCAGTGTGGGAACTATACACACAGTTATTCACGAGGAACTGAAGATGCGGAAGATTTGCGCCAAGTTTGTCCCAAGTGTGCTCAGAGAATATCCGAAAGAAAGACGTTGTCATGACAGCAGGGAGTTGGTCGAGCTGATCAATTCAGATCACGCAGTTCTTGATGCTCTGGTGACCAGCAATGAAAGCTGGATCTACTGCTATGACCCAGAGACCAAGAGACAGAGTTCCCAGTGGAAGCATGCTGGCTCTCCCAGACCAAAGAAGGCCAGACAGAGCAAATTCAACCACAAACTTTTGATGATCCTTTTTTTTGATAGCACTTGCATGATCTACATACACTGGGTTCCCACTGGATATACACTCAACAAGGAATACTATGTTGAGGTTTTAAGGGAATTCAGGAAGAGATTCCGTCGGAAGAGGCCAGCACTTTTCAAATCGGGTCAGTGGCATTTCCACCAGGACAAAGCACTAGTCCACAACTCCATCCTTGTCACAGACTATTTGACCAAGATGGGCATCAAGACAGTTCCTCAGCCTCCCTATAGTCAAGACCTTGCTCTCTGTAACTTTTGATTATTCCCTAAGCTCACAGGCAATCGTTATGAGACAACTGAGGAGATGAAAGAGGCTGTGACGAAGGTCAGTGACACGCTCACACAAGAGGACTTCTAAAGAGCCTTCCAGATGTTGTTGGAACTGTACAAGTGCATTGCAGCCGGAGGAGATTACTTCGAAGGGAAGTAGAATTTCATGTGTGTACTATCAATAAAAGTGCCCATACGAAAAAAGTCTGGAAACTTACTGAAGGCACCTCGTATATATATGTTTGTTTTCATTTTTTGCGTGTATAATTCATGTTTTATCCAAGGTGGGCTTGAATTTATCTATGAATTTTTTTTTATTTGAAGTAATCGTAAGTTTCATGTATGGGCATGACTTTCAAATTTACCTTGATTATATTCGTATCGGCGTTTAGATACATTTAATTTTCTATTTTCTGGTATTTGATATCGCTCTTGTAGAGCTATATTCTGCAACTGAGGGCTTGTGTTGACCCTGTATATGTTTCTTTACATTTGTTACATTTGATTAAATATACTAAATTTTTTGAGTCGCAGCCGGAGTTTTGCCTTCATATATTCTGAGTTTTATTTCCCGGATTTTAAAGGTATAGGATTTTACTTCTATAATTATATCACATACTCTACAACTTTTATTTTTGCATTTAGCAACTCCCGGTGGTGTGTTTTCCCCGAATGTAGAAGAGGAGAGTATTCTTTTTAGATTTTTAAGTTGTCTCTCGCTTTTAAGGACTTTTATTGTGTCGAGTATTTCTTTGATTTTGTCACTGCTTTTAAGTTTCTATGAATATTTCTGGGCTGTATTTGTTGTAGGTTACGACGTATGCTAGAGGCTTTCCGTTGTTAAGCTTTTATGGGTTTTGTAGTTTTTTTGTGGTATTTTTCTGTTAATTCAAATCCCTTATTTATCAGTGTTGCTTGGTATCCCCTCTGGTTTAGGGTTGTGTGTAATTATTTAAGGCGAGTTTTTCCGAGTTTTTTTCCCGTGATTATGGTGTATATTATTCGTGCTAGAGTGTAAGGGATGGGTTTTTATGCAGTTTTTAATGGTGATGGCTATTAAAATGGAAGTACTGTTCGGTATCTGTGGGTTTGTGGTCGATATCTGTGATGATTTGGCCATTTTCTTTTTTTATGAGAATATCTAAAAATGGTAGTTCTTTTGAGCTGCATTCTATAGTGAATTTTATTTGGGGTAGATTGTTTAATTCGTTAATATCCCGCCATTATCATTTCCAGAATATGAAGCAATCATCTAAATATCTTTTCCATTACTTAGTAGATTCTCCTTTTATGTTGTTGCCGTATTTTTTACCTATTATTTTGTTGAGATTTTCTTATAAATATGCTAAGGTTAGGGTGTCGTATATTTGTGCCATTTTAGTTTCCTTAGCTGTTCCTAGGGTCTGGATGTAGTAACATCATTGAATTGGAAGTAGTTATTATTAAGGATTATTTCTATTCTCACTAAGATGAATATTTTGTTAAATCTTGGGTGTAATCTGTCTGGGTATTTATCTATCAAAATGAGATGGCTTGTTTTCCTAATTCATAGGGATATTTCTGCATAAGTTTGTGACGTTAAATGTGACTATGGGTGTGTCGGGATCCATTTTTTGTGGTAAGGCGTTTGAAAAATGTATGTTGTCTCTAATATAGTTTTTTATCTTGTTTAGAAATGGTTGTAGTAAAATCTCTCTCTCTCTCTCTCTCTATATATATATATATATATACTTAGTGCCTTCAATAAGTTTCCAGAATTTTTTTGTACAGGAATTTAAAATTGTCGTAGATTCTTGAAAATTCAGTAAGATATTACTATATATCTTATTAGATGACTCACCAATTTTTATGATTTCAGGTTAAAAGGAACAGCTACAGAAAGAATTGGAATACACCCTACTAAAGCCTGATTGTCACTGCTGGTGAAGTTCAAAAATGCAATCTGGACGTGAGGACACTTTAGAAGAACGATATGCAATAAAATTCTGTTTTAAACTTGGAAAAAAGGCCAGAGAAACGTATGGAATACTTCAGACTGCTTTTAGACCATCTTGCATGAATCGAGCATCAGTTTTTGAGTGGTATAAGAGATTCAAGGAAGGCAGGGAGTCTGTGAAGAATGATGAGATGTGTGGGAGGAGTAAGGAAGTCAATACACCAGAGTTGATTGGCCAAAGGGTTAGGGTTAGGGTTACCATGTTGAGGTTTTAAGGGAGTTCAGGAAGAGATCTGCCATTATTTTAATGAAGATCTGAATTGGTTGGTTAGTTGATTCGGTTTTATCACATATCAAACCTTGTGGATTATTCCATGCCAAATTGTCTTTATATATATATATATATATATATATATATATATATATATGTGTGTGTGTGTGTGTGTGTGTGTTGTAAAGCAAAAGTAAAGTTGGCGACCGTAGTCGAGGGTAACTCGAAGGATCCCTTTTCAATAGCTACTACATCGAGGTGTAGGGGAGGGCGCTACTCCATTCCTTAGATTGCTCCACTTTACCCTTGATTGTTACCTTATAGTGCTGCATGTCAAGCAAGGTGGTATCAAGTACCATTTTTTTACTCTTTGGTATGACTCGACCTGGGATTGAACCCCGGTCTCCCGGACCATTGGCGAACACGCTACTCATTAGATCAAACGAATAATTTGTAGGTAATAATTATGAACGATTCAAGATCAATTAACTGCACAAATGATTTCGAGCATTTCTACGAAACACAAATAATTCTAATTGATATTAATCATTTGTTTGCACACAGTTAAAGTGTTTCTAGTATTGTTATCTTTTATAAGCACACGGTTAAATGGTTTCAAGTATTGCAATCTAATTCTAGGAATTCAATTTACGATTTATCACTTGTTTCGACACATTTAAATGGATTGAATAAACTGTAGTACTTGATCTATTGATGGGGGTCCTAACAATCACTACCACTCCGAATCTGAGTGGAACTGAGAGTAATGTCGATGAAAGGCCATTCCATATCCCCAGAGCTCCAGGACACGAACCGTACCATCAGATAGCTTTGTATCATATCCAGAACTCTCCCTGGGGTGGGAAGACTGGCCCCTCTGCCGTGATGCCATCAGCGTATTCTACAGCTCCAGCCGACTGGACATAAGACTTGAACTAAGAAAAAGGGAAAAGAGAGAAATCAGAAAAGAAGAAAATTAGAGATATGAATAAAACACTCTAACTTATGTCAATATCTATCTTTCTAGAGGGTTTTTTTTTTTTGTGTAATAGTCCGTGATGTAATTGCCGTAGGGAATGAAGACGGCGGCCAGGAGTTTAAATCCTGGACGAGGTTGCTTGCATTCGACTTAGCGCTAATACCGTTGTCAAAGTATGCGTCCAATCATTCTCCCTCCAGCTATAGGTAAAAAATAAAATAGGATGGCAACCGGTCCAGGAGAAGGAAAACTGAATTCAAACCTGCTAAACTCCATTAAAAAATGGACCTTGTGTCGCATCTTGCTCGGGTGGAGGGGTTGGGTAAATACATACATGTTTCTTTTTTCTTGAATAAGTGGATTTTTTTTTTTTTTTATCAATTTCTAAAAAAAAAAGCTATAGCAATATCAGTCAAGAAAATTTAACGTAAATTCTAGTCACATCAGAATGCATTATTTTTATCTGAAAGTTTGAAAGAATGGGTCACTGGATTTTATAATGTTAAGTAAAATGAAATCAAAGACAGGAAACATAAACAAGTTCTTAGTTTTAGATTTTGGTTCAAAATCTTTAATCCTATTAAACCAACTATATCATTTATACGATGGACCTTTTGAAAAATACTGGGTTTAAAAAAATCTGCTGTTTATATTAGCATATTATTTTTTGATATTTACTAAGCTTAGCTCAGTCTGCCACAAGGTCAGATGTTATTGAAATGCGTTTGAAGATTGTGGTATGCCAAAGTTTTAAACTGATAACATCTGTCTGCTTTAAAGATTAGCACTTGATCTCCATACTTGTGATTACAAACCTAAGCTTTATGAATATCATGCATAAAGCGATACAAATAAACATATTTGAATGACTGAGATAGAATGATAAACAGACAGATAGACTAAGATAATAGTTGGATAGATATTAAAAGATTTCATAGCTAGATATATACATGATATAAAGAGACAAAGATAGTTATGAGCATGTGTAAATTCTGATAGTGCCGTGCTAATCTAAGCTTAATAAATATTATGAACTGAACGATACAAATGAAAAGAAAAATGCGATCGAGAGATTGATTGAAAGGAATTGAAAAATTGCAGGATAGATATTAATACTACCATGTCGTGCCGCTAGCATGGATATCCCTGACCCTCTTTCGCCACTTTTCATCGCAGGTCTTCAGGGCTACGTCCCGTATCCTCACATAGCTGCTGCATGTATGTTCTAGCTGGTCGTCCTGCTTTTGTTCGGCCATATGTGGGGGTCCATTGGATTACATCTCTTATGAGCTCGTCCCTGCTTCTCCAGCAGTGTCTTACGTGTCTGGCTCGTCTAACTTGGATAGTTTTCGTGATGGGAGGTAGGTGGCCTTATAGTTGGTGCTTTGTGGGGTGTTGCCGCTAGGACTTATTCAATATTGCTCTCAATATTCTTGTGTAATTGCCGTCTAGCTTCTTCTCCAGCCGTTTAGTTAGCGTCCAAGTAGTGCATCCATACAGCAGTATCGACACGACCACTGCCCGGAAGAAACCGTGTTTAATTTTATCGGTCAGGTTTGATTTCCATATGATCGATAGCTTATCGATAGCCGTCCATGCCTTCGTTAGCCGCGTGTCGATGTCTTTTTCGGTTGATGAGGCACTGCTTCCAATGTTGGTGAATTTGTCTACCAGTTTCAGAGAGGTTCCCTCTATGTGGAAATGTCACCTGTTTGATTAAAGTTAGATATATAGATATAAATAAAAGAACAGAAGCAGATAGATATGATAGGGAGACATACAAACGAACAGATAGAAAAGCAGGAATAGTCAAAGATAATGGTTGTATAGATATTAAAAGATTAATTAGCTTGGTTTACATTAAGAGCCAAAAAATTGGTAGATACGAACATGGAATAATTCAGACAGTCATAAAATGGATTGATATTAAAGCAGTAGCTAGCGAGACATATAGACATAGATACGAACTTGGGTTTCAGGTTCATTGTTTTAATGGCATATCAACAATTCTGGTGTATTTAAAGCCATTATTGTAGAAGAATAGTGGTTTTACTATTCAACTCATAGGTGGTGGGGGATTAGAGGGTTCTCATCTTTCCCCCTGATGTTAGTTCGAAAGTGAATGTTATAGCGCTACCGGAGTTCGAATTCAGATACTAAAGCGGGGAGTTCAGCGCTTTAGCCATTACGCCACGGAGTCGAACCCAATATGAATATGAATAAACACAGAAAGTGGTTTAAAAAAGCTGATATATATATATATATATATATGTATATTTACTAATCTAATATCTACCAGCATTCACGGTACCAGAAAAAAAAAAGAAAAAAAAACCCGCCAGGAACAAGAGATAAAAGTATCTCGAATCACCGCCCGAGGGAAAAAGAAAAAATATTATATGTCAAAAAGAAAGAAAAGGCCAACCTCGTCAGATCCTTTGAAAAAAAATCAATGGATACGCAGTCAGTTAATCAAAAGAAAACTAAAACCCTTCCGCGAATCCTGCAATGCTACAATTACAAGAGTGCTTTTTTTTTCTTTATGTAAATTCTAAGCTAGGTGGGTTTTTGGTGAATATAAGACGGCGTTTTCTCCTTTAGCATTAGTTGGGATTAGACTTCCTGATGATCCGATAAGGTGAAACTTTAGTAGAAGATTTTCGACTCGTGATTTAAGTTAATTATATATATATATATATATGCTCCCCGACCCCTGTGGGGTTGAGTTCTCTAGCGAAGGAAGTAATGGTTGCCACTAGCGTAAAGCAAGGCTCTTCGAATGAATTGAACTCTCGATAGCCGTTAACCGGATATATGCAAACAAAACAAATGTGATACAAAGTCGTTTAAAATTCCTTTGCTTACGCTAGTTTCCTCGTGGCTGTATGGTAGAATTTTGGATTGGCGTTTGAGTCAGCCGCGTTTCGATCCCAGCTTGGAGAATCTAGCGTGTCTAGCCACACCAAAGAGTTGTGATACAACGAAACAATCTTTCTGCGGATGACAATATAAGATCAACTGAATTCAAGCCAAAAAAAAAAAAAGTGTTATTATTTGAGCAGAAATAAGCTCGAAAAGCTGTATTTGTATTTTTTCATTCATGGACCAATCGGCACTCACGCACTCTTCTTAAAATTATCCTAAGATTCGCAGATTTGTCGCGTGAAACTTGAAGGATCAAAACCCAAAATAATCTAAGTAATCTTTTCCCTCAAGGTTAATTAAAATTAAAACTAAAGACATCATGACTCTGACTTCCACAAAGGATTCATGCAAAGTATCAATGTTGCTTCCACCAAGTACCATACTGATGAACGGACCTTACCTGATAGATATATAGCTGCCTAAAACCCTTTCTTTCAACCAAAACATTATTATATCACCTTCTAGAAAAGGCGGAGGTGTTGTTGTCATGGATTCTTCGGTATTTAACCGATAGCTGAAGGATCTACTTGACAATAACACCAATGAACAGGGTTCCTTACCAACTGTTTTAAATAATATCAATGATTTTAATAAGCGTTACAAAAAATTATTCTCAAAAGAGGACAAATCTTGGTCTTCGCTTATCAATGATCAACCTATCATCCCTAAAATTTATGGTCTTCCCAAAACCCTCAAGCCTGACATTCCCTTATAACCTATTATCTTTGACATAGGATCTGCCCTCACCAAAATATCGGTAAACTTTTAGCTAAAATATTTCTCCTCTTTTAGGTACTATCAGCGATGCACAAATCAACAATTTCGGCTCACTCCTAAACAAATTATTGACATTGATATGAATAACAAATGTTTTGCTAGTTTAGATTTCATATCCCTATATACAATAAATACCTGTCGATAAGTGCATTGAACATTTAGATAATCGTCTTCGAAAAACTAACAGTATATTGCTCCTTCCCGTTTCTAAACTAATTAAAGTCTGTTTCTTATGATATTTCCAACACATTAACACGTTTTATAAACAAAATTTGGTTTACCTATGGGTTCTCCACTCAGCGGAGTTCTAGCATGCATCCCGGTCCTTTTAAATATAATATTCGATTTACTTTAGATTCATAGACGACATCTTATTTACCCACTAGATCTTGATTGAATTAGTATCACTGACAGAATAAATAATGAACCTTCAACAAGGTTCACATATGAACTTGACTTCAAAAACATACCCTTTTTGGATGTCTTATAAGGAATAATGACAAATTAGAATTCAGAGTTTACCGTAAACCCATCTGTAAGTGCAACCACAAGCATTTTTAGTCACGCCACAACAATATTACTAAAAGATAAGTTATTAGATGTTTTTAGCTTAGGGCTCTACATATTTGTTCCCCAAATATCTAAATGAGGAATTTAATTACATAGAAAATTAATTTCTTAACATAATTTAACTTAAACATTTTGCTAAATCTAAGCCCTTGAAATGCACAATAGAAATCGACCGCGAACTAAGGTCTATACATCCTCCAATAAAATAACTTCCCCTATATACATATTAAGGTACCCCGAAAAAGAAAAGAAACAGAAGGAACCCCGCAAAAACAATTTCCGATGCCGACTACGCCGATGACATAGCGATACTGGCAAATACGCCCAACCAAGCCGAAACACTACTGCATAGTTTGGAACAAGCCGCCGCAGGCATTGGCCTCCATGTCAATGCACACAAAACTGAATATATGTGCTTTAATCAAACAGGCGACATTTCCACACTAGAGGGAACCTCTCTGAAACTGGTAGACAAATTCACCTACCAAGGAAGTAGTGTCTCATCAACCGAAAAAGACATCGACACGCGGCTAACGAAGGCATGGACAGCTATCAATAAGCTATCGATCATATGGAAATCAAACCTGACCGATTAAATGAAACGCAGTTTCTTCCAGGCAGTGGTGGTGTCGATACTGCTGTATGGATGCACCACTTAGACGCTAACAAAACGGCTGGAGAAGAAGCTAGACAGTAATTACACAAGGATGTTGCGAGCAATATTGAGTAAGTTCTGGCGGCAACACCCCACAAGGCACCAACTATATGGCCACCTACCTCCCATCACGAAAACTATCCAAGCTAGACGAACCAGACACGCAGGACACTGCTGGAGAAGCAGAGACGAGCTCATAAGTGATGTACTCCTATGGACCCGAACAAAAGCAGGACGACCAGCTAGAACATACATCCAGCAGCTATGTAGGGATACCAGATGTAGCCCTGAAGACCTGCCTGAGGCGATGAACGATAGGGAAAAGTGGCTAGAGAGGGTCAGGGATATCCGTGCTAGCGGCACGACATCATGATGATGATGATGATGATATACATATTATTTTACTTAACAATTTTTCTTTTAACATTATAGGAAACAACTTAAATAAACTTGGCATTAAAACAACTGTCACTTTATCCTTGAAAAAGAACCGTGATTTACTATATTCGAGTTCTCAACATGACAACATTCCTGACGCCTATGTTTACTATATTCCTTGCAAAGACTGAAAATTAAAATATATTCGCGAAACGTCGAGGAACATTCATAAACGTTTATCCGAACATAGAATAAATATTAGAGTTGGTAACCTTAATAATGCCCTTCTCCAACACATTTTTAAGTTTGATCACAACTTCGATTTTAATGCAGACATTATGTTACCTGATATCTACAATGAAAGATGAAAACGAGTTTTTGAAGCCGGTGCACTCTCACATTGTCAATCAAATAATAATCAGCCGGGTTTTTCTGCATTTCCCTCCATTTGGGGAAACTCATTTTTAATAACTGCAATATATTCCATTTTTAATTAATTAATTTCATTGCATATTATCACAATTTCCCCATTTTCTCATACGCACTAATTTCCAGCTCAATGCTTTTTTCCTTTCCCCTTTGTCCTGCATATTTGATGCGTTCTCGTTAGTGAACGCTTGTAATATTAAGTAAAGGACAATAGGAGAGGGAATAGAGATATATTCCCAGGAAAAAGTATATACAATAGAGAGACTATTAGTAGACAAGAACATAGGATTAGTGAATGCAGAATAAAGATATAGTTTAACGATAGTATTGGCTTCCGTTATTACGGTAGCAAGTAAGGTGATCTTGTGCGATCTCCAGTCTCCAACGCTCTAATACTATTCCTATAAGAAGCTGCTCTTCACCTTCTAGTCTGCCCTGGTATTAGTAGCTACTGCTATATAGGGCAGATGGACTAGTTCATTTCGTGGAAAAAGGTGGGTGATACCCAACAATAATTTTAAAGATTTAATTTAAAACTTCACCTACATTTCTCTCACAACTATCGTTTTGACGTGTTTTTTTTTAAAATAATTCATGGAAATATCAATTGACATAGGTTTGATATCTGATTTAACAATTGTTAGTTATTTACGTGTTGATATGTTAACTTGTTTCCCTCTCCTCTCTTTTCTCTTTACCAACGTTGCCCTCCCTCTCTCTTCTATTTCCTTATCACTGATTCTTTCGTTCTCTTCTTTCCTCTTCATTCCATCGTCCTTCTTATTTCTCTTTTTAATTCAATATCTATCGTGATGATTCTATTTGTTTCTCTGCATTGCCTAAAACAGTCATGTGACATAACGTTGGTTTATTGATTAAATGGTTACATGATATTTCCTCCTTGTTTTGTATTTTCTTAAACATCCACCGGTGATTTAACTTCACTCGATATCATTATTTCCTAGTCCTGATAATACCGTTGACTTTTTTACATGAAATTCTTTTTTTGGATTTCCTTTTTTTCAATTTTTCTCAATGGTTAAAATTTCAATTTTTAATCCTTTAGACTCATAGATAAATCATCAACATTTTATCAAATTTTGAGCCTACCACAATTTCATTAATAAGAAAGGAAACAGATAACATATCCGGAAGATTTAGAGATATATTCCGTGAATCTACTAAAAAATTTCGGCCTTATTTTTTTGAGTAAAAATCTAACATTCTGTTCCTTCAAGTTCTTTTAATTTCAACATTGCTGAATTATACTAAAATAAATGAAACTATTGTTTACATAGATTTATTCCTACTAACATTACAGCCTTCGCTGGCAAATGAAAATTTCAGTAACAGCCTCTTTTGTATTAATGTGTTAATGAACTTTTTCTCTTACTTCGTGACACAAACACATAAAGATCTTTTAAATAAACAGAATATATCAACCAAATTAAGGCAATAAAAACTGCAACATTAAATATATGAATTTTCTTTTCTTTTGGTAAATATACTTATTCTCTACCTAATACTATCTTTTCGTACAAGTAAAGACTTAACTTATTTTTACCAGTAAACTTTTCACTCACTTTAAAGCACTGAAATCTATCAATTTGTTGATCGGAGTTTTAATCAATCATTTACCAACTTGTCCGATATATATATATATATATATATATATATATATATATATATATATATATATATATATATATATCAGATAAGGGAGTTAATTAATGAAATAAGATTTGATCAGCTAATTTATAACTTTTTATTTTAACCGAGTGAGTGACAAGTTTTCTGAAAAACAAAGTACTGCATCTTTTCTTGTAAGTAAAGATAATATAAGCCCGTGCATCGATATTTCTAAAATAGCAATAACAACAATTTTTAGCATAAAATAAAAGGACTCATTTTTTATACAAAAATTCGTTTGTGTAAGTATGTCTCTATGTTTTAAGAAAAATAGAAAGACTTGAAATGAAATGCACGCTTGAAAGAAAAGAATGAATATTTTCATTCAAAAGAAATAAGCTGAAAGGCACTTGAATAAGTAATAATTCATAATTTACCGTTTTCTGAATAAATATAGACCATTCAATACTTACTGTTAGTTGAGTAAGCATCAACAACTCTTTGTTAAAACGCTAGTAGGGGCTGAAATCCCTCATTTCTTTATGTTTTGTGGCTTAGTAAGTTTAAGTTGCTTTTTGCAGCCTCAAAAATATCATATATGACCAGACTGTTATAATTTATTGAATTCTCTTATTGCTGCTATTAAGTTCTTGGAAGCCGATAAGATTGCAGGGCCTTGAATAGATAATGATTCAGTTTAGAAAATGTCAGCAAAGTATAATTAGACTAGCTTATCAGTAGGGTCCGGTAAGTAAGAACATTTGGAGATAAACTCTTCCTTCGCAGTCATTTACCGACATTATGTTAGAAGGGGAGTAATTAGTAAGCGCAATTTATCTGCTTTTATTATCAAGCCAGACAAATTATTTTGTTGGTAGATCACTAGACTCATGATTATAAGGTGTAAAGTGCCATTCATTAAGCCTCTGTAAGATTAATTATCTTGTCATAAAAAAAGAGTTGAAGTATGATTTGAAGAGAATTCCTTTTGTTCCTAACAAAATTGTAGGCTAATATCAGAAGAATTACATACGCCTGTAAATTAGTATGTATGAGATGGAATTACAAATGTTTCTCGATCAGTAGAGAATTTTATAAGGAAACAGATTCCTTTGGGCAGTCTTCAGAGGTTCTCATCCAGTTGACAAGTTCTTGCTCTTTAAGATGCTAGTTCAGAAATACTTTTAAAGTTAATGGATATCTTTATCGCTTACCTAATAATCGAGAATTTGTACTCCCCATTCTTTAAGTTAGACGCTGATTTCAGTGGTAGGGAAGAAATTAGGGGCTTAATATTGTAATTGTTCTTGACAAAAATTCGAAGAGTGCTCACTGGAACCACTCAATTATAGGCAAGGCATATATATATATATATATATATATATATATATATATATATATATATATATATATATATATATAAGATTGCGTAGTTGCAGAATCAAAAGCTCTTGATAACAATCGGTTTTTCACTAATTCAATCGTTAAACCATTTGTTGTTTTATTCTTATGATGATCGCATAAGCGAGAAACTGACTGTAACCAAGTCTTGTTAAGTACATTGTCATATTTACCAGCCCCTCCGCTCGGGCAGGATATGACACAAGGTCAATTTTTTAGCGGAGTTTAACAAGTTTGAATTCAGAGTTTTCATTTTCCCTAGACAAGTTGCCTCACCAAGACTGAAGAACCCAGTCTGTCCTACTATTTACCCATAGCTGGAGGGAGAATAATTGGATTCATACATTTCCCAAGGATATTAGTGCTATGTGAAATGCAATCAGTCTCGTCCTGGATTTGAAGTTAATTTAATGTTAAGTACATTATATTTATAAAAATAGTTAAGTACATCACACACAGACACACACACACACACATATATATATATAGTGAAGTTTGTTGCATTTATTTATTTACATTATTTATTGGAGGTACCTTTGATGTAGCGTCGTTGGAAATAAACGTGACAAACTGAGTTCAAATCCAAGACGACGTTTTCATTTCTCACAAAGCATAATAACCTTGGAAAAGGAATGTATCCAACTATTTTCCCTACAGCAATGACTAAGTAGTGAGACCAATTGAGTTTTTCAACCTTCTTATGGAAAACGGTGTAGGAGAAGGAAAACTAAATTTAAACCTGTTTAACTCCGTTAAAAGATAGAACTATCTATCTAATCTTGCAACGGCGGATAGGTTGAATAAAGACACGATAAATGTAACTTTTTGTTGCAAGCTGCAGTCCAAAGTAAGTTTAATCATTTGAAGTGTATTCGTCTAAGAAAGTTTCCACTATGATGTTCCGTTTCTTCTGGACATCTGATATATATATATATATATATATATATATATATATATATATATATATATATATATATATATATATATATATATATATATATATATATATATATATATATACTATCATGCACAGCGGTTACTTTTCATGGCTTCAACTCCTTCTGTCACCTGATATAAATAACCCTTTGCCAAACGATTGCAAAATTTTGACAGGGTGGGTGAAAATTTCGTAATACAATTTAAACAATATTAAACAATAAATATTTCGTAATACAATTTAAAACAATATTTCGTAATACAATTTAAAACAATATTAAACAATTGGCCTAGCGGTTAGAGTGTTTGCCAATGGCCCGGAAGACCTTAGTTCAATCCCAGGTCGAGTCATACCAAAGACTCAAAAATGGTACTTGAGGCCTCCTTGGTTAACACTCAGCATTATAAGGTACGGATCAAGGGTAAAGTGGAGCAATCCAGGGGAAGGAGTCGCGCCCTCCCCTACACCTTGGTGTAGTAAGCTATCGAAAAGGGAGCCTTCGGGTCACCCTCGACTATGGTCGCCAACTTTACTTTTTACTTACAATATGTAGTTCAATCTACATGATTTATGAAGAATCGTATCATCATGATATCATCATGCAAACATACATTTACACACACACACACACGTATATATATGTGTGTGTGTGTGTGTGTGTGTGTATGTGTGTGAAGATTAATATGTCAAGAATGATGTATGAGTGTTTAGTAAATGTGAAAATATATTCATAATAGAAAGATTTATGTTGGCTGAACCCTGAAGAGGGACAGAAAAAGAACAGGTACATAACATAAACATAATATGAAATATAAACCGAAAAAAAACTACAAATACAAAAGCATAGTGATAAATATAAAGGCATAATCATAATTAAATGTACCAATTACGTTAATTTCTATGAATTCAGAAACAGAAAAAATTTCAAATTTCGCACTGAAAATAGACAATGATGGACAGAAAATCCGGACAGAAAATTCTACTCGAGCTTGAACCTAGCACCACTGGTTTTATACAAAAACAAGAAAAAATCGATGAAAAAATAGTAGAACAAATATTGAGTTTTTTAACACGTTCTTTGAAAAATGGTTGCAGCCAAAAACCCTTCTGTTTTTCTCTTTCACTCTCAAACACATGTACAATGTACACACACACACACACACACACACACACACACACACACACACACACACACACACACACACATATATATATATATATATATATATATATATATATATATATATATTACAACATTGTATGGTTGTCACAATCTCATTTGTTTGGTTTGTGGCAGACCAAATGCAGCATTATTTGGAGCGCACTCAATATCTGTGATTGAGCTATTATATAATAATAAACATATATGTATATATATATTATATATATATTAGTTCCTTTATATATTTAATTACATAATTTGCGACCACTGGTTTTATGCCGTCTTTTCACGACAATCATCAGGCAGATCTACCTGATATTTATTGTAAAAAAACTAATGGTCGTAGATAAGTACCTTGCTATTAAATACATACACAGAAACTTATATATATATATATATATATATATATATATATATATATATATATATATTCTCTTATGATCCAATGAGGAAATCCTAGGGGTAGATCCAATATGAGTGCTCAATACTAACGGCTATTGATGTTTAAATAATTTGGGATTAATGATACATCAACACTCAACATGCAGAGCTAAAAATACTTTTATATGAAGACAAAAAGAAAAAAAAATCCCTTTCTTTGTATCATTATAAATTTATTTAAGGGTTTTAAAAGTTTTTTTTAAAAAAAGCCTCTCTCATCTGAGGAAGGTTTTTATAAAAAGAACTTATAAAAACCTGAAATGAATTTATAATGATATCAAGAAAGTGAATTTTTTCCTTTTTTCTTCATATATAAATATATAGACATATATATGGTTACTGAAACCGAAACGTTAACGTTGACTTTACATCATAATATGTTCCCCTATTTAGATTATGTTTTTTTCTGCTGCCTTCTTACTATCGGATTTTATCAATATTTATTTTCATACTGTCTTTTCGGAAAAACAAATACCAAATACAGTCTAACATAACATTTAACATGGATGATTCCATACGATCTATACATATGAAAACTTACTTGTTGCGTATTTCTCAATAAATAGGAGGTTTTGTCTCGTTTCTTTGGGAAATCCAACTTTTTCAAATATTTTCCCACGTACCAAACACGTTCTCATGACTTTTGAATTACGAACACTATGTGCACGTTTATATATCTTTTCGTTGTATATTTCTCATTTGCTCCTGTCATCTCAGCAAGTATCCATCGCTATGTAAACTATTTTGTATTTCAAGTCCTGATGATGGTTACTGAAACCGAAACGTTAACGTCTACTTTACATCATAATATATTCACCTATTTG
Organism: Sepioteuthis lessoniana; assembly: GCA_963585895.1. NCBI lineage: Eukaryota > Metazoa > Mollusca > Cephalopoda > Myopsida > Loliginidae > Sepioteuthis > Sepioteuthis lessoniana. Next base: position 74,304,142 of record OY757917.1, on the reverse strand, counting down.
GATAATGTTTTTTTTTATACCATCACACACACACACACACACACACACATATATATATATATATATAGTGAATGTAAAAAATCATAAAAAAAACATTTTCTTAAATCCACAAAGTGCTCAAATACTGGCCAGTTGAGCAGGATGTAACCTAAAAGAAATTGGTATCACTTCAACGAATGATTCCTGTATTTGAAAAATACAATCGTCTAATGAATTATATGGACATATAACAAAAAGGCATAACCTTACAAATAAATAAAAAAACACTTCATTTACATTTAAAAAATATTCTTTTTCATCAAAATCTCCACCCTAGTCACACTTCTTAATTCAAAGATGAATTTTGATGAGATAAATCGGACAATACGCAACGGAAACCACTGATCAATATTCGGCAAATAACTACTTATCTCATTTATATGTATATATATTGAGAGAGAGAGAGAGAGAGAGAGAGAGAGAGAGAGAGAGAGAGAGAGGCAGACGGAAAACAAAGACTGAGACATAGAAAGAAAGAAAATGTATGCGTCAGAGATAGATAGAAACAGAGAGTGAGACAGTAAAAAAGAGAGTGAGTGAGTGAGAGGTGTGAGTGAGAGGTGTGAGAAGAGCGAGATATTCTTATATTTCCTTAAATAAAAATTCCGAGGCATATAAAGCCTTATAAATCTACAATGCCTTATATATATATATATATATATATATATATATATATATATATATCTTTTATAACCATATAACCCTTGCACTCTTTCTGTATTCATTATCATCTAAAAAGAGAGCAAATAGAAAAACATTTTCCTTTGTTTGGCCTATTTCCTTCTTCTTTTGAACGCAATCGTTCCCATAAAACCTTTTGTTCCTTAAACTTTTGACTGGTGTTTGTGGCATTCACCGCAAGCACTTGATACACGATGATCTCTATTTACACACCGGATTTCGCCAAATAATGAACGGCGCTCGGCACAAACCAGTCTAGAGGCGGTGTCTTTCCTTGTCTCTTTTGACTCGCGGATATTTTGATGATTGTTCTGGAATCCTGCAGTGTTGACCTTGTGTCTTGGATTTGTGCACTGAAAGTGGATTTGTCTGCCTGCTTAATGGTTCTGATTTAAGTTTGGTGGAGAGTAGGGTGGGCACTGGAAGACATGGGGAGAGAGAGAGAGAGAGAGAGAGAGAGAGAGAGAGAGAGAGAGAGAGAGAGATTCTGCAAGTGGCTGAGCGAGAAAAGAAGTACAAAGAAGATAAGTAGATGAACTGGTCGATATTCGCGCACATACAAATCAATAACCCGATAAATGTGGGTAGATTTACGCGCGTGTGTACTTATTATTTGAATAGACAAATTCGCGCCGAATCATCTACCTCAGCCCGTTCATATCCCTCCATCTATCTGTCAATCAACTTTAGTCTAGCTGCGTGGTTACGATTTCTCTTGTAATATATTTGACAGGTTCAGCGATAATATGACGATTGTTTATTTTAGGCCTTGTTTCTTCTTTTTTATCGTGTTTCTATATGGCTTGATTTTGGTCTGTGTGATCGTTTATCTATCTATCTATCTTAGTCTCCTGGTAGCCGTCTATCGATCTGGACATGTAAACTAGTGAATATTTACCCTGTCTAACTCCATTTATACAATTCTGTATTGCGTTTAATAAGCAAAATAAATATCTTTGTATTAGGTTATTCGAAAAGTAATATGTATTCTTATCCAAAATTGTATGAAAGAAATCAAGAGTATTGCTATTAGCTACCAGACTCCACTTTGCAAGTCTATCATCTACACTAATTTTGTCTTTATCGTTTAAATCACAACAAGAAGAAGAATTGAATTGTATTATAATATTTCAAAACTACTGTAGTCTGTACAGAACATTGTGGGAAAAGGCTATAATCTATGTTCGAAAGGCAAAACTCATAGAAGCCAAATACCGATTTCGTAGATGTAGACATGTCTCATAAACTATTAGATCATCACAGTGCTATGCCGAGTAATTCCCTTTTTGGCAGCAGGTTATTTGCAAGAGAGGATCTCCCCCTTAGGAGGAAACTAAAAGATGACTGTTTGTGCTTTATCATTGACTATTTGCGATTATTTTATTAATGACACTAAAAATCGTCTCTATTATTATTGATTTACTGATGACTTCTATGAATATAATTGCTTTAGTTTCTTTTGTCAAATGGCATATCAACCTTTGTGGGTTTTTTAATACCAAATCTATCCTTGTAGAAGAACAGTAGTGTTAGTTTTTACCCATCGCTAGAGGAATTAGTGGATTCATACCTTTCCCTATGGTATTTGCGTTGTATAGCGGTATGATGAATGAAGGATCATAACACTTGGTTATAAAAATACAACTTTCACTTTATTTCTCTTGTAAGGGTCGAAACTGGTGTAAGTATGAGAGATTTACAGAGACAGGGACATGAAGTCTGACGGAGGAGTCGGAAGACTGCTATATTGATCTTTTTTTTAACCCCACATTTTGATTCCATACTCAGGGCTTTATATATTTGCTTTCACTTGGCACTCGCTGACCGCTCTACGTGACTAACTGACTGACTCTGAGATTGACTGTTTTGACGTGGGTACCCGTGTATATATAATTTCATAACGCCTACGTATACTTCCAGTTGTCAACCCACATGAACCGCTTCCAACTATCAACCCACACATCGTTTGTTTTCGATTAATCACAGCTGAAACATTCTGTGTCAGAAATCCTTGATTGACGGCTCTGTCAAAGGCCAATATGCAACATTAATTCAAAAGCGAGCGTAATAGTGCGACTGGAGTCTAATACGCAAGCCACTATGCCACGGAGACTCCCTCTATGAATATGAGGAATAGTAAATGTTTGCCAGTGACCCCCCCCCCAAAAAAAAATCAAACGAACTTTTGAGCGTAAATATTTCGATAAAGATGTTTTGATCTTTAAAAATTTACTTATATAGTTTTAAAATCACTTTCTGCCTCTAAAATAATTAAATTGGAAATAACTACTGTCTATCTTTCACTATCATCATCATCATCATCATCATCACCAAGGCGTGCTGAAAGATCAGATTCCCTTGTCTATCATTTGCCATTCGTCCCTATCGATCATCTTTTTTTAAAAGTCCTCCAGACGGCACCCGATGTCTGCACAGGGCTGATTAATGTAAGTCTTTACTGGTCGGTCGACACTGGTAGTATCCACGTGTAGGAATCCCTATCAGATTATTACTTGCTTTTCGAGCAGAATCTGGCATGACTGGCTCGTCTTTCTGGGAGGATTTCGAGATGGGAGGTAAATAGCCGTACAGCAGCGGTTTTGTAGTGGGGGCTGCTTCCAGTATTTGTTCAAAACAGCACTCAGCATGATTGAATGATTCCTATTTAGCTTTTTCATGAAGTCGAAATCAGTGATTCATTCAAAATTATTTTCTTGATCATAAGGGGCCTCTTTCTTCTGGCAATCTTTAAAGAATCTTGTCAGAAAATAGATTCAGTAGAATATAAAGCTTTTCAAACTTGGAAAAATACACAAATAATAGCATTGCTGAAAAAAAAAGGAAAGACAAGAAAGAGAAGTTAGTATCACTATTTTTTCTTCTTGTTTATACACTTCTAAATAAATGTACACTTCTTATATAAACATGAAATAAATGATTACCAATGATTATAAATGGTAATAAATGTGGTTTCTAAATAAATATACACTTCCTTATACACTTCTAAATGAATATACACTTCCTCATACACTTCTAAATAAATATACACTACTTATATAAACATAAAATAAATGATTACACATGTTTATAAATGGTTATAAATGTGGTTTCTAAATGAATATACACTTCCTTATACATTTCTAAATAAATATACACTTCCTTATAAACTTCTAAATAAATATACACTTCTTATATAAAAATAAAATAAATGATTACAAATGTTTATAAATGGTTATAAATGTGGTTTCTAAATAAATATACACTTCTAGATAAATTAAGCAAAGACATATATTATTGTGGGTCGAAATGAAGATGTTGGCTGGCAATGTCAATATATTTCAAAAGCCTTAGAGGCAACCATAAACTGGCTGTCTAAACATTTTTAAAAACATATACTATTAGTAAGTGTTTCCAAACTTTATCCGAAAAGATCATTAACATTTTTACTATTGCCCATAAATAAGTACAGCTCGAGGAATTTTTAATAAAAAGTTAAAATTCTTCTATACCAAAAATACCAGGATTTTATTATGTATAGTGAAACATTATTGAATCAAATCATTATTAGATATTATTTTTTACCAAATTATTGGATTGAAATTCAAATAATATAAATATGTTGCAGTCTAAACATTAGGATACTACTTATTTATGCAGTTTTACTTTAACATGCAGTGTTTCAATTTCATTTTTGGATTACCGAGGTGTTGTAATCTTATTGTCGGTTACACTGATGTTGCGATTATATTTTTAGTTACAGAGGTTTAGCAAATATACTAATAAAGTAAAGTAAAGTTAGCGACCATAGTCGAGGGTGACCCGAAGGCTCCCTTTTCGATAGCTACTACACCAAGGTGTAGGGGAGGGCGCTACTCCATTCCCAGGATTGCTCCACTTTACCCTTGAACCGTACCTTATAATGCTGAGTGTTAAGCAAGGTGGTATCAAGTTCCATTTTTAAAGTCTTTGGTATGACTCGACCTGGGATTGAACCCAGGTCTCCCGGGCCATTGGCGAACACCCTAACCGCTGGGCCAATATACTAATGGTTACACATATATTTTAATTTTACTTTTGGTTACGGAAGTGTTGCTATTCAGGTTTTTTAGGAGCGTTTCAATTGTCTTTTTGGTTACAGATATGTTGTAATTATATTTTTGCTTAAAGAATTTCTGTGATGTTGACTTTGGTAATAAATAATGCTAAATAATATCCGCTTTCATTGTATAATATTCATTAAAAATTATATGATTCGAGCATGATTTTTTAAGAAGCAAACTTTGAGAAAAAAAAAAGAAGAAATTGTAAGGAGTGGCTTATTTAAAGGCCACTATAGACTCTTTTAATGTCTGCAAATTGAAAAATATTTTTGAGAATCTAAATAATATTGAATATTAATTTCTTTCTCGAAAGAAAAATTGAACTTGTTAATTTTTTTAAGTTATTGAATACCCAAAAGAGATTGCCTTTCTCAGATGTCCTGCTATTATCTTTACTTGTGGTAGACGTGGATTCATGCCTTTCTCCCAGACGAAGTGCATGCAAACCGTAATAGACAGTGTCTGAACTTGCCACTTCCATTCTTTATGACTCCACCACCCACACTTACACAACGATTTGGGAATTAAAGAAAATATCTGTCAAACAAACTTTGTTTAAATTGAATTTCCATTCTTGAAACTAACTTTTGCAGAATGATACTTCAGCTAAAAGGGTTTTTTAATAATGAGCTACTTGACAGTTCAAATCGTAATTTTTTTTTTAAATAAGAAAAACATATCATATATAAAATAACTTTTTAAAACTACTCATTATTTGTTTGTAGAAATTTCTTTGTACAGAGTTATACGAAGTTTGTTGGTTGGATGTTATGGCATATCAACCCTTATAGGTTATTTAATGCAAATGCTGTTCACACACACACACACACACACACACACACACACACACACACACACACACACACACACATATATATATATATATATATATGATTTGTTAACGAAAAGTTCTTTGGTAACTTTTCAAACAAGTCAGAGCTCATTTTTTGCACACTATTAAACAGTCTCACTTATTTCTATCAAACGATGAGTTCGTTTAATCTTAATCCTTTACACCCAGTCAAATGATTCTGAGTATTGCCATGAAACATCAATAATTCAATATTTGCACATGGTTTTTATTATGGCTAAGTACACTAACAATTCAATTTAACATCAGTCATTTGTGTGCGCAGTTACATAATTAAACAATTCTACTTGACTCATATTTGACTTAACAGGGACTACCATTCTGGGTCAGTGAGGAGCGGGGAATAATTGCTGTGAAGAGGTACTCCCAATTCTTAGGGCTCCAGGACTGGAGCCTCACCATCAGAGGCAGTATCGTGTCATATCAGGATCCTCGTTGGGGAGGTATTAGTCCTCTGCAGAGATATAGTCAGTGTATTTTATTGCTTCAATCGACTTGGAAGAGAGCTATATAAAGTATCCATATCTTATATAAATAATTTGCACTTTGTCGTATTGTTTAAAGTCTTCTAATCAAATAATTATAACTTATACACAATTGATAGATTTAAAAAATGATAGATTTATAAAAAAAATTGTACCAGTTAAATTCATACACAATTATACTAGATACCAGAAAGATTTATGCACAATTGTACCTGTTAAATTTATTCTCAATTATACCAGATAGATTTATACACAACCGTGCCAGTTAAATTTATACACAATTATACCAGACAGATTTATACGCAATTATACCAGATAGATTTGTGCAGAATTGTATCAGTTAAATTTATACACAATTATACCTGACATATTTATACACAATTGTACCAGTTAAATTTATACAGAATTATACCTGATAGATTTGTACACAATTGTACCAGTTAAATTTGTACACAATTATACCAGATAGATTTATATAGTTAAATGATCCGTTTCTATTTTTTGCTCGAAGTTTTATCGTTTCAAGTAACTAGAAATAATTTTGAGTGAACAATTATAGCTTCAAGTAATTGTTCTTAATACAAATACTTTACTGAAATATAACATTAATTATTGCATCTAATACTAATTATTTTTAAACAGTTCTATTTGAACCATAGATGTGACCCCAACCGGTACTACCGCTCGAGAAAGAGTGGTTCTGGGAGTAATTGCAATGTAAGGATATTTCATATTCTCTCCTTTGGATACAGTTTCGTGCCAAACGCAGAATACTAAAGAGCTCTTAAGTTCATAAAAAACTATTATTGTAGATATTTATCTTCGTGTGTTGTTTGTTCGTAAATGATTTGTATCGTTTTTTTTTCTCTCTTGCCTAGTCGGCTGGGGCTGTAGAATAGACTGACTGCACTTCCGCAGAGGGGCAAGACCACCCCCAACGATTGTTCTGGATAAGACACTAAGCAATCTGATGATGAGGTTCCAGTGATGCTGGGATATTTGGGGAAAGCGGAGCACCCCTTCATTGCCATTGCTCTTAGGTCAACTCTGCCCCGGAATGGTAGCACTCGATTGAGCCCTATTTATGGGTTAAATAGAAATATTCTGCATACTTATGCTAAACAGAATTGTTTGAAATGGAACTGTTTTTGACATTGAAACTGTACTTATGCTAGACTGAATTGTTTAAAATAGAACTGTTTTGACTTTAACTGTGTGTAAACAAAATCTGTTCTTATACTAAACTCAATTGTTTGAATAAGAACTGTTTGACTAAACTGAATAGCTTGAAATAGGAATGTTTTTTGACAATTAAACTGTGTACTCATGATAAATTGAATTGTTTAAAATAGAACTGACTATTTGCCTAAAAATTGATTTGGAGTTAAATAACCTACAAAGGTTGATATGCCATAAAATCCAATATTCCAACCAACCTTTTTCCCTTGCTGCACAAACACATCCACAAACACACAGACACACACAAACACACACATATACGTGCGTGCACATGCAAATGCACACACACACACACACACACACACACACACACACACACACACACACACACACACACACACACACACATATATATATATATATATATATATAAACGTCTGAACATCTCAGCGCTATGGAATTTTTACTAAACTGTGTTCTCGCATGTAATTAGTACAATTTTAAAGATCTCCATGTGTATGCATCTATTTTCTTTATTCAATATATGTGTATGAAAGAAAAGGAAAATATATATCCTATATCTGCATCTATTTCTTTCTTCTCACCATGCACATATTCGTATATATATATATATATATATATATACGAATATGTACATGGTGAGAGGAAAGAAATAGATGCAGATATATATATATATATATATATATATATATATATATATATATGCATGCTATATGCACGTTTATATCTTTTTCGTTTTATATCGACGAGCATCCATCGCTGTGAGAACAATTATCATGGTATCAAAATCCTGATGAAGGTTATTAAAGCCGAAACGTTTAACATTGGCTTTACATCAAGATAGATTGATCTAATTTGGATTATTCTGTTTTTCTACTTTTTTTCCTACAGTCGGATTCAGATCCATATTTACTGCCAGATGTATATATATGTAAGTAAGACAAGTGTAAAAGGGTAATTATTTGTATTGTATAATATGGATTGCCTTCTTACTTTTGCCCCACTCAGTAAATATTCAGATGTACACAAATAATTTGATATGTATGCCTCTGTTTATACAGGCAATCTATTTCACTGTGTAAATAAAAAGCATTTAACTAATGCGTAATGGATTAAGTTTACATTTCATTTTGTACTCAGTAACCGTCAAGTGCACTTAAGCAAATAATATATATATATATAATATATATATATATATAATATGTATATATATATATATATGTATATATATATATATATATATATATGTGTGTGTGTGTGTGTGTGTGTGTGTGTGTGTGTGTGATGCCTTTCAAGCATTAAATTGTATTACATTCGCTGATCGTAAGCTTAACGCATAACTTCTTTTCGACTAGGCATATTAACATAAAGAGGATGTCTGCTACATCACCCATAACTTAAACAAGCAACACCCTTAATTTCAAATTATATATATATATATATATATATATATGTGTGTGTGTGTGTGATAGTTTCTCCAAGATATTGTCTGTTTTTTCCCGTTTTTAATGTGAAACTATTTTCTCTTATTAGATCTATTGACGTTCGCAGTTCGTACTCAAGGCAGATTATAAATTGATATGCTGCTTATATATCTTGTTGCAAGACTCAAGCGACAATGTGAGAGAAATCGGTCTCACCATCGGGTGAGCAAACCGTTGCTTTCGAAAAGGAAAACAATTTGCAGACGATATCCCGGAGAATCGATAAAATATATTGTGCACAGATTATCAAGCACTTCTTGAAAATATACTTGTCCCAGCCGAATCTCTGCTGCTTAGCCTATAGCAAGCAGCAAAAGACATTGTGTTTTTAAACAATAAGGGGCTTTCTCCACTTAAAGTGACGAAATTCTGAAATTGGCAAACCAGTTCATATACCTCAGCAGCAATATCTCATCTAATCATAAGAATGTCAACGCATGCACATCAAGAAGCTTGGACTGCAATATACATGTTGTCGATCGGGTAGTAATCTGATGTCTCAGAAAAAATAAAACAGAATATTGTCCTAGTGGTAACTGTGTGGGTACTACTGTATAGATGTACCACATGAAATCTAACGAAACGCCGGGAGATAAAAATCGACATCAGAACTATACAAGAATGCTACGTGTTATTTTGACCAAATCTGGGAAGCAACAAAACGCAAAACAGCAGCTATACTGCCTCTTACCCCCACCCCCAGCTCAGAAATTATCCAAGTAAGGTGAGCAAGACCTGTTTGGCATTGTTGGAGAAGTCGGGACGAACCCAAAAGCATCGTTCTCCTATGGACTACTGAATATACAGACAGCAGTGTGTAAACACTGGATGTAGTCTAAAAATCTGTCAAGAGCGATGAATCGTAGGGATGGAGGGAGAGAGAGATAGAGAGAGAGAGAGAGAATATGGAGTGATCCTGTGCAATCAGCACACCAATATATATATATACATATATATATATATATATATATAAAACCACTCCAACGCATGCACACACAAACACACAACGATAAACATATCAAATATCAAAGAGGGGTAAAGCAGACTAAAGTAAAAACACTCTAAGAAAAAGGGAGAATAGCCTCTATATTAAAAACAACCCCAACCAGCTGAAAAACATTCAAACAGCAAACAAGAATGAGTTCAAGTCTCATTGAGTACCCGATTAAGAAGGCCTTGTGCTACATATGTTCTCAGACGAAAGTAACAAGCTGGAAACATACACATATATAACACGTATATAAGAACAAAATGAATAAATTAAAAAAAAATACAAATCTCTTGGTGAACCTCCCTATTTTAAAATATATTTTAATTCTTTCTTTGGACCTCCAACAAACATATATATATATATATATATATATATATATATATATATATATATATTATTAAAGAATTGATGGGTTTTTATATTCGGGAATTGAATATATATTAAATGTTTCTGATTATTATATGTTAAAAATAAATCCGATCAATCTGTCGAGGGTTATTAAACAACAAAGTTATTTCTGTTGAAGGACAATTGTGTTACTGTTTAACTCCTGACTCTTAACAGCCAGAACAGGTTTGTAATCTGTTTGTCTCATCCGTTTGTCTTGCTTGACATATAAAAACGCATGACAGCAAACTTCGGAGAATCGCTTATCACAAGTTTTCGGCAGCAGCCTATATAGAATACGTGTCAATTCTGTGACAAAGGATCTGGGTCTGCAGCAGGTTCAATGGTCATATGCGGGTGAATGAAGGTAAAGTCAATGAAAAATAAACAGTTAACATATTGGTCACACATGCAGTAGGGTTTGTAAAGATATACTTTACCTGAGTAGTTGCATGTGCTCTTAAGGGTATTCTTAACCAATTGAGAACATTGCTTTCCTCTGCAAAGAATGTTCAATCACAACACACACACACACACACACACACACACACACACACACAATATATATATATATATATATATATATATATATATATATAATGATCATTCAAAAAGTGGTTATTTTACGTGACTAGTACATTTTTCGTTACTTCTCTTATAGCATAGCAAAATCTTTAAAAAGTTTTAAAATCTAGCTAAAAAACACTTTTTTCACGAAACCTTTTTCTCAAGACGATGATCTGAGGTCGAAACTCGTTGAGAATAATGAAAAAATTAACAACATATAGGAAATATTTATATTTCTCTGATCACTTTGTTCATCTTTATATATATATATATATATATGGTGCCTTCAATAAGTTCCCAAACTTTTTTGTACAGGCATTTAAAATTGTTGTAGACTCTTGGAAATACAGTATGTTATTGCTATATATCTTATGAGATGACTGACCAATTTTTATGATTTCACATTCAAATGAACAGCTACAGCGGGAATTGGAATACACCCTACTAAAGCCTGATTGTCACAGATGGTGAATTTCAAAAAGGCAATCTGGATGTGGGAACACTTGAAAAGAACGATATGCAATAAAATTCTGTTTTAAACTTGGAAAAAATTGCCACAGAAACGTATGGAATACTATAAACTGCATTTTAAAGCATCTTGCTTGAATCGAGCAACAGTGTTTGAGTGGCATAAGAGATTCAAGGAAGTCAGGGAGTCTGTGAGGGATGATGAGAAGTGTGGGAGGAGTAAGGAAGTCAATACACCAGAGTTGATTAGTCAAAGGGTAGAGTTTGGGTTACTATGGTGAGGTTTTAAGGGAGTTCAGGAAGAGATTCCTAGGGAAGAGGCCAGCACTCTTCAAATCAGCTCAGTGGCATTTCCACCAGGACAATGCACCGGTCAAAACACCATCCTTGTTACAGACTATTTGACTAAGATAGGCATCAAGACAGTTCCCACCCTCCCTATAGTCTAGACCTTGCTCCAAGTGACTTTTGGTTATTCCCTAAGCTCAGAGGTTGTCGCTGTGAGACAAATGGGGAGATGAAAGAGGCTGTGACGAAGGTCATTGACACGCTCACACAAGAGGACTTCCATAGAGCCTTCAGAAGTTGTTGGAACGGTAGAACAAGTGCATTGGAGCCGGAGGGTATTACTTCGAAGGGGACTAGAGTTTCATGTGTGTACTTTCAATAATAGTGCCCATACGAAAAAAGTCTGGAAACTTATTTAATGATCCTCGTATATATATATATATATATATATATATATATATATATATATATAAGTTATCCGACCGTAGTCAAGGGTGACCCAAAGGCTTCTTATTCTATAGTTACAACGCCAATGTGTAAGGGAGGGCGTTACTCCTTTCCCTGAACTGCTCCACTTGATCCGTACCTTATAATGCTGAGTGTAAAGCCAGGAGGCATCAAGTATCATCGTTTGAGTCTTTGGTATAACATGAGCTGGGATTTAACCTCGGTTTTCCTGCACAATTGACGAACACTCTAACAATTATGCCAATGGACCGGTCATATACATATATATATATATATATATATACTTTTCAAATTAGAATAAAGAGAATTATATATTTCTCGTAGAAGTCGATGCCTTTTCTTCATTGAGAGCAATGGATTACGATATCTGCTTTAAAATTCCGGCCCACAGTATATTTGGCCTCCCCGTACCTTCCACACTTTGCTATATATTTAAATAGAGAGCATTCAATATCACTAAAAGAACAAATATATCATTGGCCCGGTGATCGCATTGGCGAGAAACTGAAAATTACCATACGTTGTTGTTTCTATGTCAACCTCCTCTATCCTCTCTCTATCTTCTCTCTCTCTCTCTATATATATATATATATACATATATATATATATATATATATATATATATATATATATATATATATATATATATAGAAGGAATATACATCTTTTGACTTTTAGATAAGTGTAAATTGAATCACGTATTTCTAATGTACGTCAGTGCGTTTGTAAACATTCACAAACATTGTGATAATCAACCCTGAATTTTAATGTAATACCGATAAAATTCCGAAATAAATTTTGTGAGCAGAAACGAGAAATAAAGACTTTTATTCAAAGCAAATAAAATTGTTCGCTTCAATATTAGGTGGAACATACCGTAGGTTGTATTTGCAGCTAGGCGACAGGGCATTATAAAACATTTACAATCCATCTGGATATTGAGAAGTTAGCATCTGCACAAGAGCTTGAATATAACCATCAATCAATTTAAAACCTCCAACGGTTAGATAGAGATGTGGAAGATTTGGGTACAACAAACTTCCAAGTGGGGAGAGACTACTTGATTAGAAGTAGCAATAAACACGCTTCATACGGTTCAAACAACTTTTCTGTGCGTGTTCAGATGCTTTCCTAATTGAATCATTCTATTCCTACCGATATTTCTCGATTCCTTATATTCATTATAAGCAGAGTAAATTTTTCAATCCAAAATTCATATCCTAAAACTTGAAAGTAGATTCCATTAGTTTGTATAAGTGTTTCTTGTTCTTTTTCCTGTGATTTTGTATGGTTGCTATTTCACAGTAGTCTGAGCGACAGAAAGTCTGCTTAGGTATCCAGGACTCTTCTCAGTATTCTGGCTGATCTTAACAATGACGTAGTCTGAATGTTTTTGCTTCGGCCTCCATTTTCTAATTTTTTCAGTCCTCTTTCCAGTCCTTTGGTGACAGTTTCCAGTGGGGCAATCACAGCAGGTAATACTGTGGTCCTCATGTTCCACACTTTTCTCAGTTCTCTGGCCAGGTGTAGGTACGTATCTCTTTTTTCGTTTACTTTTATTTTCACGTTGTTTTCCACTCGGACGGTAAAGTCCACTAAAGTCCTCTAGTCTTTGTACCAATCCTTTAGTTACTGTGCTAAGAGCACTAGTTGGTATAATCAACACTTTCATGTTCCACAGTTTTTTCAATTTTCTAGCAAAGTCGACTTACTAATTCCTCTTTTCACATTCATTTAATTTTGCTCTGTGGCCAGTCAGGAAAGCAAATTTCACTATTCTGCCAGTTCACTTTTTTTTGTTGATTATAATAAGGTCTGGTAGTCTGGCCGAGATTAGGTGATCCGTTTGCATCTCAAAATCCCAGAGGAGGTTCTGCCTCTCATTTTCCAGGACAGATGCATATACCATTTGTTCGTATGGTCAAATTTCAATTTCTTGCACAATTTCCAGTGGATCACCTTATTCATCCAGTCGTGTCTTGTCTTATACTCTTTCTGTGCTAACTTGCTGCATTCGTTTATTATATGATTGATCGTTTCGTCTCTTTCCTCATAACGTACATCTGCTGTTTTATTACGTCATATCTATACTTGCTTTGATATGATTGGTCTTTATGGTGTTGTTTTATGCTACTATCAGAAGAGATTGTATTTCTCTCTTAAAGCTTTCCTTTTCTTTGCCACATACACGTTTTCTCGTGTGAGATCTCACATATCATTATTATTATTCACAAACATACCACATCTACTAAAAGAAAGAATGAAAAAAATGAAAAAGTGGATGGCCAACAAAACCTTCACCAGATAAGACTCTGTGATTAGGCATGTTTTCAAGTCAGATTGTCATTACCACATGCTTCGTCCCAGCAATATCTTATTATACCACCAGTCTTTGTTAGCTTTCAGACATATCGTTGTGGAATGCACTCTCGTCGAATAATATTTCAATGACATTTTCAGTAATCTAAGATTTGAAATAACTGACTGTGACAAAATTTTCGTTTCTAATTCAGCCATGAAGAATAATTCAAATTTCTACCAATCTTTAAAGGTTTTTAAAAAATTCTAATGACTGACCTGAAGAGAAATTTTGGCCGACTCAAAAATTGCTTCTTATAAAAGATTTTATTTACGGAAATGAAGTGAAGTATTTTTGTTCCAAGGGGTGGCTGCGTCAGTTCTACTGTATGGATGCACTACATGGATGCACTACATGGATGCAAACGAAACCCATGGAGAAGAAAAAAACTTCAAGGGAACTACAAAAGAATGCCACGTAACGTTTTGAACAAATTGTGCGGCCACATAGCAACCATCTCAAAAACCATCTAAGAAACCATCTAAGAAAGACGAACAAGACACGTTGTGCACTGCTGAAGAAGTAAGTTCGAAATCATAAGCAATGTGCTCTTGTAGACTTCTTCTGTGTTGGCGTTGACAAGCGAATACTTATGTCAACTCTGTGAGGATAACGGATAAAGTCTAGAAGACCTACCAGGAGTGACGATTAAGTCACAACCTAGCCGACTTGAGACCGGCGCTCCTTGGATCTCAGGAGGCTAACTCCAGACTCTAACCCTCTCTTGGGGTAGGATGGGGGTCTATATTTATGTCCTGGTGTCTGAAGCGACTTTTTAGGGGAATTCCGACGGGGCTCAAGGTATTTTTGGAACCGCCGGGCGTGTGTGGGCTAGGGTTCTGCAGCTGCCATATGTCATACTTGACAAATATCAGGAGTAATGATTAATAGGAACGGGGAGGAGAGAGAGAGAGAGAGAGAGAGAGAGAGAGAGAGAGAGTGCAGGAAGACCATGCTATCACCACGACTTGATGGTGATGATGATTTGTATCCCGTTACCAATGATTTTTAACGCTTGAAGTGTTATATTGTTTATTCTCAAGTATTTCTTTTCATCTCAAACAACCTAATGAAGAGTAGCGATATATCTATGACATGAAAAACTGCAAAGCATCTATGACATCTAAGATTATATACAAGACAGTCTTCGTAAACTGGACACCGTTTTTTTCAGCAATACACCGAAAATATACTTTATTTACTTCCATCTTCAATCTTAGAATCAACTGAGTTTTTCTTTCTTTTTGCTGTGCCTGATATAATTACAGAATCAAAAGAAAAACCAAACTTAAAACTGAATGCTACTTATGCCAACTAATAACAAATCATATTTTTCGTTTCAGATGTGTTGCAATTCGATTTTTGGTAGCAGATACGTTGCAATTATTTTTTGTTTATGAAGACGGTGAAATTTTATTTTTGGTTACAGTGGAGTTGCAATTATATATTTCCGTTACAAAGATGTTGCAATCATATTTGACAATGTTTTTGGTTATCGCAATTATTAAAGATACATGCTGATATGATAAGAATTATAATACAATGTAAGCGAATAGTACAGGGATATGAATAGTTGGCTGGTTGTTTGGGTTTTATAGCATACTAACCCTTTTTGGTTATTTATTGTCAAAACATGTTTATACATATATATTAATTAAATATAAATGATTTGTTAGTGAATTGTTTATAGAAAACATTTCTAAACGATCCAGAGCTCATGAGTTTACACACAGCAAAACGGTTTCAAGTATTTCTATGTAACTCTGATAGTTCTTTTCCGTATTAATCATTTTTTGCACGTTATATGGTTTCAATTATTGCTATATAACTTTAAAAATTTAATTTTACATCAATCATTCGTTTGCACAAATTTAAATGGCTATTTATATATACAGGATTTGGAAGTGAATAGTTCGATGGTAATTTCATTTTTAAATGAGAGCTAATTTGTTTGCACACTATTAGATATTGCGATTCTTTACAGACATTTAAAAGGTTTAAATTATTGTCATCTAACACTAATAATTCTATTTAATATTAATGGTTTGTTTGCACATTGTAAAGTGGTTTCTAGTATTCAAAGTTAAATGGTTTCACGCATCACTATGAAATACTAATAATTCAATTTAGCATGAGTCATTTGTTTTGAGACAGTTTAATAGTCAAACAGTTCTGTTTGAATAATACATGAGACCCTAACAGGTACTACTACTCCGAGTCAGTGAGGACTTGAAAGTAACGGTAATGATGAGTACTCCACATTTGCCAAAGCTCCAAGTCTCACATCAGATACTCATATCTAGGACACTCGTTGAGCAGGGTCTTACTCTTCTCCAGAGATACAAACCGTGTATTCTACCACCCCAGCTGACTGCGCACGGGATGCGAACAGATAAGTTATCAAAAACCGATAGCTGGAAAAAAAAAGACGAGTTGACAAAGTTAAAGATCTTATTAAATGGGCTTGGCGTAACAAGATATACTTGATCCAGCATCTCGGACCGAATCTTGGTATGGTCACTTGTGATCATCCGTCAAAGTAGGGATGGTGGCTGATCAGATTTTGTTTATAACCGTTGTAAGAGTAAGTTGTACTTCTCTAAATATTTCCCAGAGAATTAAAATGCATATTTCACGCCTTATTTTCAATATTCATTGGTTAAAAAAACATTGCTGTTGAAATCAAATTATAAGACATTGTGAAAACTTATTTTAGATAAGGATTTATTTATCACATTTGTATCAAATATAGAAAGACAAAAATAACTGTTCACTTTTGGACAAATACCCTTGGTAAAAGTGTGAACCCCCTTACCCTCCTAGCTATGGGTTAAATAGTATCACTACTGTTCTTTGACATTAAATAACCTAAGAAGTTTGATATGCCATTAAACAATGAAATCAAACCAAACCAAACAAAAATAGCCAAATTAGACGGGCCAATGCACCAACTGACAACCATTTCATGTGAAGGATTGACCCTGAAAACATGGGTAAAAATGCAAGATTTAATGGTTTATCATGAAAACTGACCGAGTTAGTGTTTTAAAACGTAATGGAAAATGACTTGTAAGTCGAAAATGTTCAACTTCGAAATTTGAAACTTTCCCATACTACAATCTTGTCCAACTTTTAGTATGATGTAGAGTAGACCCAACCTGACATAAAACCACAAAAAATGCTGCAATTTTTTTGTGGTTGGGGTACTTTGGCGTCATATTGACTAGCATAAATATACAACATTTGTGTTCTCTGTGTGTGTGTGTGTGTGTGTGTGTGTGTGTGTGTGTGTGTGTGTGTGTGTGTGTGTGTGTGTGTGTGTGTGTGTGATTCTCAATGTTTTGGTGGCTGTGGTACGAGGAGATAAACATTCGCGTGAACGGAGAACATGAATGAACCAAAGATACGAGAAGAAACTACACTGCACTTTGTGTCCATCATTCATAGCCACCGAATTCCACTGCTGCAAAGACTGAACGGAGAGAAAAAAGCACAACGGAGATCTTAACGCCTAAGACGATTTATGTCTTGCGTTTTTCCCTCTCCATCCTAGTATCTGCCATCACCAACAAACGTTCGGTCGGTGACGAACGAAGCAAAGAAACTAAAAGAAACTATTAATCGAAGAACGAAGAAGCTTACTACACCTGCTTCTACGACTGAAAAGAGTGAGAAAAAAAACAACAACGAAAGGTTCGAAAGTTAAAACAAGCGTTTTTGTGTTTATCGCTCCCCATTCGACGATGAGCCTTCAGCAACATGGCAGTCATCAATGACGACGCAACAAATGCAAAGCAATCTTTGAAGGAAGTCAGTTAAAGCTAAACTCTCCTAATGCCATCTAACAACAACAACAACATCAACAAAAAGCACAGTAAAAAAAACAACAAAAATCAAAGTAAAACAAAAAACAAAAAAACAAACAAAACTAAACACTAAATAAACTTTAAATGGCCAACTTCATATTTTATTTCGGTCATTTAAAAATCAATTTCTTCTTTATTCTATAAGCAATTCTTTTATTCCTAACAGATATGATTATTTCTATTATTTACTTCTCACTACGAATGCTTGTTTCTTATGTTTTCTTTTTTCGTGTAACACTTTTTCCTCGTTTTACGTTAATACTAGATTGGTAAACAAGACTACATTCCCTTAACAATCATGTCTGGGATGAAAAAAAAAATGCCAGCATTTTTCTTTTGTTCTGTATGCACATTTTAAAAACGTATTCCTAACAGCCACAAAATTACATAATATTATTATAGCAGTAATTGTGTTATGAACACAAAAAATCACCAGACCACCAAAAAAAGCTACACACACACACACATATATATATATATATATATATATATATATATATATATATATAAATCATCAATAAACATTATCTTCGTTGACTTGTACTTTTCCAATGAACGCAGAAAAACCAGCCGACAAAAGCCATGCAAATTTTTGTGCTTTTTGCAGCCATAATTACCTCTTTTATATTCAGATAAGAACTTCTTGGCCTATACACGTGTACGTTTCCTCTTATAAAATCTACATGGAATCTATGACAATTTACGTGCTTCTCGGGATCCTACTGTGTTGTAAATGGGATAAATTACTTGAGAGTAATTTTATCGCTCAAAAATATACAATTTATTTTAGTTTTAATTCAGGACAAATAACTTCCACTTTTTTTCCTCGCAAATAAATGCATTGCTATCAAATATTTTGAATGGAGTAATTCTGCATAAGTTTCGTGGAAAAACTTAGTCGTAAAACTTCAAACTGGCTTACCGAATCTTTTATGTGCTTTTGTGTAATGCTTATCGTTTTAGAAAACAGACATGGTAACCCGAGTTCAAACCCTGGACGAGGAAGCTTGCATTTCACTGAGCGCTAATACCCTTTGGAAAAGGTATGAAGAAAAAAAAAGTTAATTTTAGAAATTATCAGTCATAAAGTTTAAATGTCTTAAAAGAAATTTTAAAGTTTTACAGTTAATTCGAATTTTTTTTTTTGACAAAAAGTTTATGCAATATCATAAAATAACGTATTTTTAACGAGTTAAACTCAGTTTTATGATTAATTAGATCTCCTACCTTATGGATGTTTACTTTGTTTTCTTTGTGGAAAAGATTTAAAACGAATGTTAGCTGTTCTAATTTAAGACCAAATCAACCATTCATCTTAGAGACACAAAATGGAAAAAAAAATTGACTAGAGAAGAAAACAAAAAATATAATTTATTTTTATTTTTAAAGAAATCCTACTCAAAGAAGTTATGGGAGAGGAGTGATAGAAATTTGAGAAGAATCTGGTAAATTCGATACAGTAAACCAAAGACTTGCTGACCAAGCTGGAATCATTTTAAAGAAAAGATAGTTTTCTTACCTCGAGATAAGAGAAATATGAGGACAGGTAAGATACGAAGAATATATATGCCCAAGAAAAGTCCCATAAACGAGCTGAAATACAAATAGTTTAAAACCAAAATATTAAGAAACCCATAACGATAACGTCATTGCTAACATAAGAAAAAAAAAAATCAATAATTAATGAAAAAATCATGACGGAAAAGAAGGCTACATTACCATCTCCAAGGAAGCAGTAAAGGAAAACCAGACACTTTAAAGGAAGCAAGATATTTTTGTTCACCTTGTATGAAAATTTGAAAATAGATTTAGAAAGACGTTTATATATTTTAGTTTAAGAAAACTAATTTAAGTTGCAGAACATTATTAGAGATTTCGCTTTATTCAGTAAGCCAAGGAAAGTTATCAATGAGAAACTTAACTTTCTATGTTGAGACGTATATAAGACAAACACTCATTTCCTCTTCAATGCTCAAAAGTTGTTTTTTTTTCTTTTGAATTTGATGTTACTAAAAGAAGAAAATCCCAATTCACGTCAGTATGAAGTATTCATGCAATACTGTCTGCTTCTGTATGCTGACGATAATCATTTTACGAAATTGAAGCTAAATGCGTCTCAGGCAAAGGAAAGATCACAGCCTACATACGAAAATGTAACGACAGTTGAATCCAAAATTAATCTTTCTTCATAGCGAAATCTCATAGCAAATAACACCAAAACTGATTTGAATTTTATGAATGATTGGTTTTAACCGCACATCAAACAGTATACATGTATTTTATGGTTCCTTTGTTTAATGGCATATCAACCTCCGTAGGCTACTTAGTGCCAAAGCCATCCTTATAGAACAGCAGTGATATTATTTCAGCCACGGCAGGGGCTTCAAACCATTCTCGAGGGTACTAATCTAAAAGTCAATGTAATCGCATGACTAGAGTTCTAACTTGCTTACTTCGAGGCTTCTATCCAGCACTTTAACCATTGCACAACTGGGACTCTACCTAAGAATTTACCTTTAATCGGTTTGAGTGTTCAATGGCATATCCAACTTCGTGAGTTATTTAAAGCCAAAACCATCCTTGTAGGGCAAGAGTCTTAATATCCAACCCAGAGCTGGAGGGATAAGTGGTTTCATGCCTTTACCAAGGGTACTAGTCCGAAAGTAAATATAATAGCGCTACTAGATTTCGAACTCGCTCTCTATGTAACACTCGAGCACTTTATCCACAACACGACGGAGATTCCCCTGTTATTTCATACCGAAAGGTTAGGAAATCACGTTCATTGTACATTTATATTTACAAACTTTTTGTATTTGTTTCCTTAGACATTTTTGCACACATTTATATGCTATCAAGCATTTTTATCTACTTCAAATGGTTCATTCGCAGTTATATGGTTTCAAGTATTCCTTGGGAATACTCGAATGTTATATAGAATTATAAGGTTGAGTTTAGTTTGGTTTCTTTGTTTAATGACTTGTCATTCTTTGTGTGTTATTTAAATCCTTATAGAAGAAAAGCAGTGATACTCTTTAGCCCATAACCATATTTACCCAACCCCTCCGCTAGGGCAGGATACGATACAAAGGTCAATTTCTAAGCGGAGTTTAACAGGTTTGAAATCAGAGTTTTCCTTCTCCTAGACTAGTTGCCTCACCAAGGCTGAAGAACCTAGTCTACCCTACTATTTACCCATAGCTGGAAGGAGAATAATTGGATTCATACCTTTCCCAAGGGTATTAGTGCTTTGTGAAATGCAATCGGTCTCGTCCAGGATTTGAACTCGTATCGCCGTGCCCATTTCCTACGACGATAACCATTACACCACAGGCACTTCCTATTTAGCCCACAACAGGAGGAACAAGAGGTCTGAAATCTTTCTAAAAGTGAACGTATATAGCACAACTGGAGTTCGAACTCGCTTACCGTGATGTTGCTATCCAGCACCTTTGCCACTACGCACAGGAACTCTCCCTAATATGGTTTCTAATAAATGTTTATATCTAGTAATAATCATTTCTTTGTAAACTATAATAGTGTTTCAAGTAAATGCAAAAGATAATAATAGTCATGTCCAAAAAGTGAACGTGTTATTGACAAATATCTCAACAAACAACATCACAGAATTAAACGATTTAATCTACACAGGAGCAAAATTTGTCTGTAAAAAAATTGGTGTACCTCTGAAGACCACAGATAGAAAGTCAAAACCCGGATGGGAAATCAGATTAGAATCGCAGATAAGAAAACTACGACAACAAGCAAAAATACAAAAACGGAATATGAAAATATATTCCGAAAAAATGGGAAAAAGTACAACAAAAACGAAAAGTACAACTCAAAGAGACTAATAAAAAATTCTGGCGAAAGAAGGACGATTAACAAGATACCAAGACCGGACTTAACAATACAAACAAAACAGGACACTCCAAAACAACGAAAGAAAATTCTACCAGCAAGTAGGGGGAGAATGGGTGAATACTTACCAGCTTCCAGATGCTCATCATCATCTTCATCATCATGTCGCGCTGCTTGCGCGGATCTTCCTGACTCTCTCCCGCCATCCTTCTCTATCGTCCATCAATTCCGGTAGGCTACATCCTGTATCGGCGCAGATCTGTTGTATGTAGGTTCCTGCTGGTCGTTCTGCTTTTGCTCGTCCCTGTGAAGGGGTCCACGGGTGTATGTCACTTATGAGTTCGTCCCTACTTCTCCGGCAGTGTCCCGCATGTCTGGTTCGTCAAACTTGGATAGTTTTCGTGATGGGTGGTAGGCTGCCGTACTGCTGCTGTTTTGTGGGGTGCTGCCTCCATGACTTGTTCAATATTGCTTGCAGCATTCTTGTGTAGTTGCAGTCAAGCTTTTTCTCCATACGTTTTGTTAGCGTCCATGTAGTGCATGCATATAGCAGTATCGAAAAAACTGCCTTTTATTTTATCGGTCAGGTCTTTCTTCCATATAACCGATATCGACAGCCTATCCATAGCTGTCCATGCCTTTGTTTGCCGTGTGTTGATGAGGCACTTCTTCCTTGGTAGGTGAACTTGTCTGCCTGTTTCAGAAAACTACCGTTTAGTGTGGATATGTCTCCGCTTTGATTAAAGCACATGCATTCCGTCTTGTGTGCGTTGACAGGGAGGCTTATGCCTGCAGCTGCTTGTTCCAGACTATGTAGCAGGGTTTCGGCTTAGGCGGGTGTATTTGCAAGAAGCGCTATGTCATCGGCGTAGTTCGGGTCCGTAATTGTTTTTGCAGGGTATCTTCTGTTTCTTTCCTTTGTCAGCTTGAAACCGTTAACGGTTGAAAGACCAGATGCTAAAAAGGCAAAAACATTTTGGAGCAAAATATAGGAACTGAAAGATCATAACCAAAAAAGCCGAATGGATAAACAACATCGAAACTGAGTTGCGAATTTTCGAAGAAGGCTCTCAGGTGGAAATACACCTCGACGTAATCGAAGCAACACACACACACACACACTATCAAACTGGAAAACCCCAGGCATTGATGACATCAAGGGATTTCGGTTTAAGAAATTCACCTCCGTCTACAACAGACTGGCTGCCCAACTGAATAAAATCAAACAGAAAACTAAGTGACCCTTATGGAAAACCAATGGAAAAACTACCTTGATCCAGAAAGACACCCTTAAAAGAGCTGACCCCAAACAACTACAGACCCATAACGTGTCTACCGATGATGTGGAAAATACTAATGGCACAAATTAGGGAGGAGATCTACAACTCACTGATAAGTCCTGTACTCTTCCCCAAGGAACAAAAAGGATGCTGCAAGGGGACCAGGGACACAGGAGAACTACTGTATATAAATCAACACATCGTCAACGAGAATAAAACGTGACGGAAAAAAATCTAGCTATGACCTGATTGACTAAAAAAAGGTACGATATGGTCCACGGTCTCAAAATATATAAAATACCTGACGAAGTCATAAAGTTCACCGAGAAAACCATGGAAACCTGCTGAGTAGAATTGATAGCTGGAGGGAAAAGTTTAGCTGAAGTAAAAATCCAGAGAGGCATATTCCAGGGAGATACATTATCACCATTACTATTTGTAATAGCCATAATGTCACTCAATCACATTCTCAGGAAATTCACAGCCTGATACAAACTCAGTAAATCGCAGGAAAAGATCAACCACTTAATGTACATGGACGACATCAAACAGTTTGCCAAAAACGGAAAAGAATTGGAAACCCTTATCCGGACTGTTAGAATATACAGTCAAGGTATAGAAATGTGAATTGGCATTGACAAATACACCATGTTAGTAATGACAAGCGGAAAACTACACATGACAGAAGGAATCGAACTACTAAATCAAGAGAAAATAAGAATGCTCTGAGAGAAGGGAACCTACAAACACTTGGGAATATTGAAAGCTGACACCATCAAACAAGTGGAGATGAAAGAAAAAAAGAGTATCTCATGTAAACCAGAATGCTGCTCGAGAAAAAGAGATAAGCCCCCCTCGTAAGATACTCGGGATCATTTTTAAATTGGACAAAAGAACAATTCAAACAAATAGACCAGAAAAACGTGGACGTGGCTAAGAAAGGGAAACCTTAAGAGAGAAATTGAATATCTCTTAATAGTAGCACAATGCCATAAGGACCAACTATATCAAATCGACAATAGATAAGACGCAACAAAACAGCTGATGTAGGTAATGTGGTGATAGAGACGAAACCATCAATCACATAGTAAGCGAATGCAGGAAACTAGTACAGAAAGAGTATAAGACAATGCGCGACTTGGGAGGCAAGGTGATCCACTGGTAACTGTGCAAGAAATTTAAATTTGACCATATGAACATATATGCACAACCCAGCATCTTACCTGGAGAATGAGGGACACAAACACTTCCGGGATTTTGAGATACAAACGGCTCACCTAATCTTGGCCAGACGACCAGACTTTATTATAATCAATAAAGAAAAAGAGAACTGGCAGAATTATGGACTTAGCTGTCTCGGCTGATCACTTAGTAAAATTGAAAGAAAGCTAAAAGAAGGATAATTACCAACACCTCGCTAGCGAGGTGTTGGTAATTATCCATTCTTATTTTCTCTTGAATTGAAAAAAACAGTGTAACATGAAAGTAACGGTTATACCAATTGTCGTTGATGTTCTTGGTACAGTCATCAAGGGTTGGTAATGGGACTTGGGGACTTGGAAATAAGACGACGAGTGGAGACAATCCAAACTACAGCATAGGTGAAATCGGCCAGAATACTGAGAAGAGTCCTGGAGATTTGAAGAGACTTGCTGTCTCTCAAACTCCAGTGAAAAGCCAAGAGCGTTAGCTGATATGATGAATTCTCAAGGAGTAATAATAATAATAACTTTAACGTGCTCAGTAGGATCAAACCAATGGTTAATGGCGCGCTTAGTAGAGTTACTAAAGACTATAAGACTTGGAAATAAGGGGACAAGAGAAGACCATCCATTGCTGAGAATACTAACAATAGTCCTGGAGACTTGAAGGGACTTGCTGTCACTCAGACTCCTGTGGAAAACCATTAGTCAACGCTGGTCTAGAAAACTCAAAAGAGTAAAATGATACGTTCATCCACGACAGACTGGCTCTTTTACTAATTAGATGCCTAGAAGCAAATATACCTGAATACCTGAATGACTTTGGAGATTATTACTATGTTCCAGAAAGACCCCGTAAAGGAACCATCCACAACAACCATAGACTGATAACTTTTCTGCCAATGAAACGGAAAATTCTATCAGTATAAACTAGGGAAAAGATCTATTACTGTGACTGTATCCGGAGGAACAGAAAGGATGCCACAATGGAAGAGGAAGAACAGGTGATTTATTGTATATTGATCAACACATCATTAAGGAGAGCAAAGCAAGACGGAAAATGTAACCATGGCGTGAATTGACTAAAAGAAGGGTTATGGTATAGTCCGGCAAACCTGGATGATATAATGCTTGGAAATGTACAGAATATCCGACAAAATCAAAAACTTCATCACGGAAGACATGAAAGTGAAATAAACATTAGGATAAAAAACTTCAGCTGAGATGAAAATCTTGAGGGTCGTCTTCTAGGGAGACTCGCACTCAGCACCACTATTTGTAATAGCAATGATGCCACGCACCTACATACTTAATAAGTGTCAATGTAAAATAGCCAGATGTTGTTATGTAAAATATACAGATACGTGAAACGTACAAAATATACGGATGCGTAAAATATACGGTTCTGTAAAACGTTCACATGCATAGGAATCCGAAAAACACTCAAAACACTGACGACTCTCGGTAGTTCAGTTACGAAACTTTTATTACCTTCTTAACTTTTTGGTTTTCAACACGAGGAGAGAGAGACACACACACACAATTTCTACTATGCTGACTGTTCCATCTGATCCCACCACGCACGGCACATCTCGTAGATCCAATTGGCCTGGCCTCGCTGAGGCTCAAAAATCAACTCGCTTCGCCCATGTCCGAATCTCAACTTTTTTTTTTTCGCCCATGTCTGAATCTCAACTTTTCCTTTTTCAAAAATCACCCCAAAATCCTCAGCCCATCACTTCTGAGCAAGACGTCATTCACATCCCCAGTCCCATTTTCCAATCCGGGGTTTTTTATTATGACATTTGTGATTGTCACATCCTACGTGCACGCGCGAGAACACCTGCGCTCAATGTATGTCCCTACCCGTGCACTAAGCTGAATAGTTCTAAGCTTAACTAAACCGAAAGATGGGATATAAACAACGAAAAATGATTATATAAAAAAATTCCTTCTGCAATTATATAACACCCATGGTGTAATAGTTATCGTCATTGGAAATGGGCACGGTGACTCGAGTTCAAAAACTGAACGAGGCAGTTTGTATTTCACATAGAGCTAATACCTTTGGGAAAGTTATGAATCCGACTATTGTCCTTCTAGATTTAGGGAAATAGTAGGGCAGACTAGGCTCTTTAAACTTGTTATGGCAGTTGCTTTAGGAGAAGGAAAACTTTGAATTCAAACCTGTTAAACCCCGCTTAGAAATTCATTTTTTGTTACATCCTGCTCTTGTGGAAGGATAGGTAAATACATACTTACTTAGGAAGTGCATAGGGAGCTACAAATATACGAAATTACAAGAATCTCTTTATGTACATAGACGGCGTCAAGCTGTTTGTAAAAAAAGAATTAGAGTGTTTGAAATAAGCTATATCAATATACAGCCAGGATATAGAAATGGAATTTAGCATTCAAAAATGTGCATTGCTTTCAATAAAAAGTGGGAAAAGACTAGCAACGGAAGGAGTAGGACAGCTAAATCAAGAAAGTATAAGAATGCCTGAAGAAAGGAAAGTTACAAATACGAGGAAATATTGGAAGCGGACACAATCAAACAAGCTTGGGTAAAGAAAAAATAGGAAAATAGTACCTCCGACAAACATAAAACTATTTTGAAACTATGTTCTGCAGTAGAAAGCACATCAAATGGATAAACACCGGGACAATCCTCGTTGTAAAAAACTCTGGGCCATTCTTAAAATGGACATGGGAGGTACCCCAACAAATAGACCCGAGGACAGGGAAGTTGATGTCGATGTCACCCGAGAGATGACATAGAGTATATGTGTCAAGAAAAGAAGGAGGTGGAGGACTCACCAGCATTCAAGACAGTATAGACCTATTAATACGAGGACTCGAAGACTACTTTAAATGTTTAAGAAGGATATTACAGTGGCCAGTAAAAACGATAACAACATAACGACAAACAGAACAACTATAAATAGGAAACAGAAATGAGAATAACAATAACTTTCAAGTGATAAATTATCAAAATCTCACTGGAAAAGACCTTGAAATGGCTACAAAAGGAAACCTTAAGAGAAAAACTGAAACTCTTCTAATAACAGCACAATACAACGCCATAAGGGCCAACTATATTAAAACAATAATCGATGATACGCAACTTGATAGCAAGTATTGATTATGTGGTGATATAGACGAAGCCATTAATCATATACAAGTAAATCTTGCAAACTAACACAAAAGGAGTAAAATATTAGACATGACTAAGTGGGAAAGATGATCAGGAAACTGAATTATTACTACACTACCAAATGGTATGCAGACAAACCAAAATCTGTCCCGGAGAATGCAATATAAAAATGTTTGTGATTTTTGACATACAAACAGATCCCCTAATCCCGGGTAGAAGATCAGAACAACTGATAATCAATTCGTCATCTAGTGGATTTTACCATTTTAACGAATCACAAAGAGAAAATGAAAGAAAGTATAAAGCAATACAAGTACTTGGACCTAGCCAGAGAATAAAAACAACTATAGTACAAAATGGTGACGGTGATACCAAATTGATTGGTTCACTTGAAACGTTTCAGATATGCTTTGAAAGGGGACTGGAAGAGTTGGAAATCGGAGAAAGAAACGAGATCATCCAAACTACTGTATTTTTGCTATCGTCCAGAATACCAAAAAGAGTTCTGAAGACCCGAGGAGACTTGTTGTCACTCAAACTCCCGTGAAAACCCATCAGCTAACCCGGATGTAAAAAGCTCGTAAGGAGTAGAATAATATTAATACGCAGTAAACAATTATAGCTTCAAATAACTATTCTTAATACAAATGAATTTCACAGTTATATGGCATCAAGTATTTCTATCCAATACAAACGTATTCAAATAGAACTATTTAAACCATAGATGGGATCTTATTAGGTACAACCAACCAGTGTCAATGTGGACCTAGGAGTAAAAGTAATAAAGAAGTACCGCACAATCACAAGACCTCCAGAACTGAAGCCTCACCATCAGATATTTATGTTTTTGTATAATCTTGATAAAATTCTAAAATAAATTCTTGAGCATTGAAGCATTAAAATGAAGAGTTTTAACAGAATTAACTAAAATTCTTCGATTTCAATCGTAGATGAGATATTCGTAGGTTGTGTGGGCAGCGGGACAACAGAGCATTGTAAAACATTTTCAAGCCATAAATCAATCTGGATATCAAGATATTAGGATTTGAACAACTGCTTGGATATAACCATCAATCAATATAAATCCTAGTAAAACGTTTTACAAGCCCAGTCGACTGGGTTTGTTAAATATACCGACTGCATCTCCTGATGAGGGGTAAGACCCCATCCCAACATGTGTCCTCGATATGTCACTAAACAATCTGATAGTAAGGCTCCAGTTTTAGAGCTTTGAGGAATGTGAAGTACCAATCATTGCCATTACGTCCAGATCCACTCTGAATCGGAGTGGTAATACCTGTTCGAGTCCCATCTATGGAACAAATGGAACTATTTAAACGTTTGACTGAGTGCAAACAAATGACGGATGATAGATTGAATTGTTAGTGTCACATAGCAATTTTTGAAACCATTTACCTGTGTGCGATAAATCTATTGGTGTTTGCAATAATTTAATCTATTTAAGTGTGTAAACAAATGATTAATACGAAATAGAATTTTTCATTGTGAATAGAATCACCATGACAAGAAAATCTGGCGAACACTAACACACGACATACGGAAACACTAGACAGCTCCAGTAGTGGAGATCACAAGGATAAATACGTGGGCTGTCCCCCATGTAAGATACTTGGGACCATTCTTGAAGTAGACAAGGGAAGAACTTCAACAAATAGACCAGAGAACAAGAAAACTAATGACAATGCATAAGGCCTTATAATTCCAAGAATGACGTACAGACTATATTGGTCAAGAAAAGAAGGAGGAAGAGGACATGACAGCATTCAAAATAGCGTCGATACATCGATACGGTGGCTCGAAGACCTCATAAAAAGAGTAAAGAGCGACTAAATTACAGCGACCAAAAACAACACAAAATGATCAACAGAAAAACAGTAACAAGGGATCAGAAGTCGGAATAAAAACAACTGTGTGGATATTTCAAGCAACAATTAAGCAAAATCCAACACTAGAAAACTAGGACATGGCGGAGAAAGGAAAACCTTAAGAGAGAAACTGAATCCTTTCGAATCGCAGCAAAAAATAACGCCATAAAGACCAACTATATTGAAGCAAATATTAGCTATGTGGTGATAGAGACGAAATAATCAATCGCGTAATAAGCGAATGCAGCAAATTAGCATAAAAAGAGTATAAGAGTAGACACAAGGGGGTGGGGAAAGTGACCTCGGGGAATTGTGCAAGAAGTTTTAGTTTGACCATACGAACAAGTGGTATATGCACAACCCGAAATCCGTCCTGGAGAATGAAACACTTAACATTCCCTGGGACTTTGAGAGACAAACAAATCACCTAACATCGGCCAGACGACCAGACCTAGTGATAATTAACAACAACAAAAAAAGAAAGAAAAGAGAACATGCGGAATAGTGGACTTTGCCGTACCGGCTGACCACAGAGTAAAAATAAAGGAATCTGAAAAAAGAGGTAAGTACCTAGACCTTGCCAGAGAACTAACAAATCTATGGAACATGAACGTGACGGTGATACTAATTGTAATTGATACGCTCGGAACAATTTTCAAAGGCTTCGTAAAGGGACTGGAAAACTGAAAAGTCAGAGGACAAGTGGAGATCCTCCTGACTATAGCATTGTTAAGAGCAGTCAGAATACTTAGAAGAGTCCTGGAGACTTGATGCAACTTTCTATCTCTTAGACTCCAGAGAAAAACTATCGGCTAATACTGGTGTGAAAAACTACAAAGGAATAGTATAATAATAATGTAAAACCTTGGATAAGTCTCAGAATAATAACGAATGTAAGCTATACGGAACAAAAGAGAGACATACTGATATATAGATACATAGATAGATAGGGAGGAGACAGTGTGAAAGAGGGAGAGGTTGAAGGATAGAGAAAAAGGGGGAGATATGAAACTGTCAATCACTTGAGTCAGCTGCTCAGTACGTAGATTGCCCAGTCGGCTGGGGCTGTAGAATACACCGACTGCTTCTCTGCAGAGGGGTAAGACCGCCCCCAACGAGTGTCCTGGATATGACACTAAACAATCTGATGGGGAGGTTTCAGCAATGCTGGAGCTTTGTGGAATGCGGAGTACCCCTTCATTGCCATCGCTCCCAGGTCCACTCAGGCTCGGAGTGGTCGCACCTGATAGGGCCCTATCTATGGGTTGAATAGAACTAACAGCATACTTATGCTAAACTGAATTGTTTGAGTAAAATGAATAGCTTGAAATAGAAATGTTTTTGATAATTAAACTTTACTTACTTTTAGACTGCGCACTTATGCTTAACTGAATTGTTTGAAATAGAACTGTTTTCAACATTAAAACTGTATTTACACTTAACTGAATTTTTACATATAACTGCTTGAATAGTTTGAAATAGAAATGTTTTTGATAATTAAACTGTGTACTTATGCTAAACTGAATTGTTTTAATTAGAACAGATTATTTATATATAAATGGATTTGACGTTAAATAACCTACAAAGGTTGATATGCCATTAAACCCAACAAACCAAACCATCAGTACGTAGATGGGTGACCAGGAAGGAACGGCAGTAATGTTCAAAATTAGACTTCTTAAAAATTCTGAACATTTGGAGTTAGCTAAAAACTGTATGATATTTCCCTCAAATTTTGGTTCAGTCTTCTTCTTTTTTTTTTTTTTTCTAGTGTTTTGACAGCGAATCATCGAATGAATGATTTGGTGATTAACAATAGTCACATTCGAACATCAGAGGAAATGTAATAGCCAAAATAATAACCAATTATCATTATGGCAAATTTAATTGTGGCAACATTTAATTGACATTTAATGTTTTGTTTCTTTGATGTCATTATCCAATGATAATACAGCAAATATTTAAAACCAACAAAACAAGCCAAAACAAAAAACAAAGTCACGGCCGTCTGGATAAAATAATGAATAAACTGCGTACAAACAACGCATCAATAAGAAATAAATTCATCAATAAATCTGTAATGAATAGAGAGATCAATGATTAGATAATTTTTTTAGAAGCAATAGGTCTGAAATGACACAACTATATTTTCTTTATTTGTTTTGGTAAGGAAAATAGGGTAAAACGAGAGATATATCGATTTCGAACTGAGATAACGTTATCGAATATCCCAGAGACGACCCGTAAACTGGTTGGATTCCCATTTTCGCAGCAGTCCATTATGATAATGATGCTTCTATTTAGGAAAGGAGCAAAGGGTCCTAATCAGGAGTCCATAGTTATCTCCGTTGTATCGAAAATTTTGGATGGTTAGAAAAACCTTTTCAGAGTTAATACATATACAATGAACATAATCATTTCGTTAAAAATTGAACAGGAAAATACTTTATACTTTAAGCTTGTTCTTGCCCAGTCGGCTGGGGCTGTAGAATACACCGACTGCTTATCTGTAGAGGGGTAAGACCCCACAGACGGGTGTCCTACATATGACACTAAACAATCTCGTGGTGATATTCCTGTAATGCAAGAGCTTTGCGGAATATGGAGTACCCCTTTATTCTCATCGCTCCCAAATCCACTCTGGTCCGCAGTTGTTGCACCGGATAGAGTCCTATCTATGGGTCAAACTGTATACTTATGCGAAACTGAATTATTTGAAACTGAACTGTTTTTTTTTTAATGAAACTGTGTACTTATGCTAAATTGAATTTGTTTGAAATAGAATTGTTTTTGCATGCTAAACTGAATTGTTTGAAATAGAACTGTTTATATCTATTTGGCATTAATAACCTACAAGAGTTGATATGTCATAAAACCAAACCAAATTTGAGGTAGTTCATTTTAAATGTATTGCCTAATGCAATTCTGAGACGTGTAGCTTTTGCTTGCTTATGGTTAAATGCACACTCACACACATACGCACACCTACACACAAACATACTCACATATGTATATACATTTATAAAAAAAGCTATATATATATATATATATATATATTTAAGGAAAAACCAAAGACCGGTTAATTTAGGATTATAAATTTATTTCCATCCTGTTTTTCAGTTTCTGGTGTAAACCAAAAACAGGAAGAAAAATATAACAGGACTTCTTCAGATCCAATGGATAAATGAAACAGAATAGACACGAGGGGTGGAGGGGGAAGGGGGGAAGAGATTAAGGAGTTACCTCCTCGTTTCATTGAATTTCCGTTTTTTTACCTATTTATTTTATTTTCAAATTTCGTCACTTATAATTACGGTATTTAACTTTTTTATTTATTTGTTTAATTTATTTTCTTTTCATGTTAAGTTCGATAATTAACTTTAAGAGAAATATTAATGCCTATATTAATTTCGATACCATTTTTTTAGTCACCTATTTTTTCCTAGTGTGTATGTTGGATACGTTTTTTTCCGGTTTCACTATTTATTTCTATATTTTTAAATTTTTTGTCTTAGGTAAAAAAACGGAAATTCAATAAAACGAGGAGGTAACTCCTTAATCTCTTCTCCCTCCCCCTCCACCCCATGTGTCTATTCTGTTTCATTTATCCATTGGATCTGAAGAAGTCCTGTTATATTTTTCTTCGTGTTTTTGGTTTACACCAGAAACTGAAAAACAGGATGGAAATAAATTTATAATCCTGAATTAACCGGTCTTTGGGTTTTTCTTTGAGAAATATTGCTCTGTAAAAAAATTACATTGAGCTCTCCACCGGGAAAATTTAAATGTTCAGCTCCTGAATGATTTTCTTGTCCTGAAGGAATTACTCCCAACTCTGGTTTAACTGGACCGAATAATACTATATATATATATATATATATATATACTCAAACCCTCCGCACCAGCTTGAATATGACACAGACTCAATTTTTATACGGAGTTTAACAGGTTTGAATATCAGAATTTTACTTCCAGATTGGTTGCTATTCCCAGTTTTACCTACTCTTTACGCATAGTTGAGGGAGATTAATTGGATTCAGACCTTTCCCTAGGATATTACCGCTATGTGAAATGAAAACAAACTGGTCCAAGATTTGAACTCGGTTCTCCGTATCTATTTACTTAGACAATGACCATTACACGGCAAACGCCTCTTTGCACACAAACACGCACAAACACACAAACTCTCTCTCTCTCTCTCTCTCTCTCTCTCTCTCTCTCTCACACACACACACATATATATATATATAATGTAGTTTGCTATATTTATGTATAGTGCCCATTATTAGTGATAGAGAATCTGTACACTAGTTCGAATTGTGTAGACTGACAGTTGCTAACCTATGCGATCATCAGACCATGAGATTAATCTTGGGTTGAAGATTGAATAGGAGAAAAACATTGTTACCAAGAGCTGTTGATTCTGTCTTGACGCTATCTATCTATCTATCTATCTATCTATTAAGTATGATTTATTAAAGATAAAAGACAACTTGAGTCTATTATATATTTTATAAGGTTTTCCGGTTTTCGTAGTTGGTGTCTATTTAGCAACTGTTCATTTAAAATGTCCATGATTGTATAGATGTCGAATACTTTTGACTATCATGTGACATTCACAAGAAAAAGTAAAGTAGTTGAAGTTTAATTAAAAATAATTGTCATAACATTTGAGAACTTTTATATTTATAACAGAGAAATTCACAATTAATATTTAATCATATTAAAGATATTATAGCCAAACTTTAAACTATATCAAAAGAGGAATTTCAGAAGTTCTTCGACTTGTAGAAATAAGCGTGTTGAATGCCAAGAAGACTTTTTTTGAAGGAAATTAATGTTCCATCCAATTTTCATTTCTGTCTTGATAAATACAACTTCAGTTTAAATATTATATGAACAATCTTTGTATAGATAAGTGTATTTATACATGACTATCATTGCATCATCATCATAGCTGATAGCAGTCTATTGATCTCGTGGCGTCTGTATTGACGCCTGATTTTCGACTGTGTCTCTGAAATGTTTTTTCAAACCAGCAATGATCAGCAAACCTTGATGCAAAGAAAAGAGACAAATGGAGTGATGACAAGTTGTTTCTCGATTCAGAAAAACGAGAGGCTTTTTGCGCACTGCTATGGGCCTTTTCAAGCCAGGCAAATGCATGTGAGGGTCATTCAAAATGTTCTAAGCTTCACCTAGAAAGATGACCCATAGCTGAATATTCTTTGTGTTGCAACACTACCCCTTTTTAAAAACTAGAAAAATTGATTAAAATTTCTGTCATAATTTCTGCACAGGTAATACCAATACATACATGGGAGGTGTGTCCCAAATGTGAATCTGGTTGGGATTAGAAATCTTTGAACGAGTCTCGTACATACACACACACACACACATACACACACACACACACACACACACACACACACACACACACACACACACACGTATATATATATATATATATATATATATATTGAAAAATCATCTCAACAGTAAGATTTGAGGTTATGGAAAACATTCAAAGAAATAAGATGTAGCTTCACACTATATACAAGAGGTTCCTGAGGTGCTACAACCAATGGAAAACTCGCAGGAATAAGTGTGCTGAATATGAAGTAGACTCTTTTGAAGATAATTAATGGTACATCCATTTTTTTCTATCATCAGTCTAGACATATTTTGATCATATTTATAAAATTATCCCAAAGTTTATATAATTTAAACACGCACGCACGCACGCCAAGAAAAGTTGCATTCGGCCAACTCTGATGAGTATATAGAGTATTAAACTGTGCAATCCTATGTTTTCTTTAAAAAAAGTTAAAAGATTGTTTTATAGCACCGTCTCAAATTAGTACAGACTCGTCTAAAAGCCGATGTCTACATAGCAGTCTAGACATTGTTGCTTTATAATATAAATTGCTCTACACTACGTACGTCTTTATTTAGATTTATGTTATTAAAATCAATAGAATTAAAACTACAATCTCGATGTTATTTGATCGTACTTCGGAAACAGATAAATGAGTTAAGCAATACGCTGTTGCTGACCATATTTTCAGTCATTGATTTGATTCATTGAAGCTGAAGAGTGAATTTGGCAAAAAACAAAAGGAACCCAGAGAGGAAAGCTGATGAAGTGCTAACAAATGATCTCTGCAATTTCTTTTGTCTTAATGATATCTACGTTGGTTGAAAGTAGCTGATTTCTTGCTTTCTTGCTTTGATCAACGTGGCTTTAATTTGGAGAATGATTGCGTCTCCAGCGTTTCACAAAAACAGTCAATTGGGTGAGTTCATAACAATCATTTACTTTTAACACCATGTTCTTCCTTGTTTAAAAGCTCAAACCAAAGCTTGTTACTCATAACATAAATTGAATATCATGCAGGAAAGATTTCAGATCAAATTTAGCTAGATATCATGTCACATTTTCGTGCACACAGACACACACAGACACACAAACTCACCCCCCGTTTATATATATATATATATATATATATATATATATATATATATATATATATATATATATATATATATACAGTGTATCACAAAAGTGAGTATACCCCTCACATTTCTGCAGATATTTAAGTATATCTCTTCATGGGACAACACTGACAAAATGACACTTTGACATAAGGAAAAGCAGTCTGTATGCAGCTTATATAACAGAGTTAATTTATTTTCCCCTCAAAATAACTCAAAGTATAACCATTAAAAGCTAAACCCCTGCCAACAAAAATGAGTATACCCGTTAGGGAAATTTGTCAATATTAACATACACCATGTCAACTGTCAATATTTTGTGTGGCCACCATCATTATCCAGAACTACCTTTACTCTCCTGGGCATGGAGTTTACAAGAGCTTCACAGGTAGCCACTGGAATGCTCTTCCACTCCTCCATGACGACGTCGCGGAGCTGGCGGATATTTTAGACTTTGCACACCTCCACCTTCCTCTTGAGGATCCTCCAAAGATGTTCTATTGGGTTCAAGTCAGGAGACATGCTTGGCCAGTCCATCACCTTTACCTTCAGCCTCTTCAATAAAGCAATGGTCGTCTTGGAGGTGTGTTTGGGGTCATTATCGTGCTGGAACATTGCCCTGCTACCCAGTTTGTGGTGGGAGGGGATCATGCTTTGCTGCAGTATTTTACAGTACATGTTGGAGTTCATGTTTCCCTCAATGAAATATAACTCTCCAACACCTGCAGCACTCATGCAGCCAAAGATCAAGACATTCCCATCACCATGCTTGGCGGTAGGCATGACACACTTATCTTTGTACTCCTCTCCTGGTCGCCGCCACACATGCTTGAAGCCATCTGAACCAAACAAATTAATCTTCATCTCATCAGACCATAGGACATGGTTCCAGTAATCTATGTGCTTTGTTGACATGTCTTCAGCAAACTGTTTGCGGGCTTTCTTGTGTATCGTCTTCAGAAGAGGCTTCTGCCTGGGGTGACAGCCATGCACAACAATTTGATGTAGAATGTGGCGTATGGTCTGAGCACTAACAGGCTGACCGCCCCACCTCTTCAATCTCTGCAGCAATTCTGACAGCACTCCTACGCCGATCTTTCAAAAAAAGCATTTGGATGTAACGCTCAGCAAATGCACTCAGCTTCTTTAGACGACCTACCCAAGGCCTGTTCTGAGTGGACCCCGCACTTTTAAAACGCTGGATGATCTTAGCCACTGTGCTGCAGCTGAGTTTCAGGGTGTTGGCAATTTTCTTGTAGCCTTTGCTATCTTCATGTAGTGCAACAAAATGTCTTTTAAGATCCTCAGAGAGTTCATTGCCATGTGGTGCCATGTTGTAACATTCAGTGACCAGTATGAGAGAGTGTGAGAGCTGCACTACAAATTTGAACACACCAGCTCCCTATGCACACGGGCCTAGTAACACATGGGCCTAGTAACACTAATGAGTCACATGACATTTTGGAGGGAAAATGACCAGCAGTACTCAATTTGGACATTTAGGGGTGTAGTTTCTTAGGGGTGTAATCACTTTCATTCGCAAGGGTTTAGCTTTTAATGGTTATATTTTGAGTTAGTTTGAGGGAAAATGAATTAACTCTGTTATATAAGCTGCATACAGACTATTTTTCATTGTGTCAAAGTGTCATTTTGTCAGTGTTGTCCCATGAAGAGATATACTTAAATATTTGCAGAAATATGAGGGGTGTACTCACTTTTGTGATACACTATATATATATATATATATATATATATATATATATATATATACGAGGCTCATTAAATAAGTTTCCATACTTTTTTCGTATGGACATTTTTGTTGATAGTACACTCATGAAACACTAGTCCCCTTCGAAGTAATCTCTTCCGGCTGCAATGCACTTGTTCTACCGTTCTAACAAGTTCTGAAAGGCCCCATGGAAGTCCTCTTGTGTGAGCGTGTCAATGATCTTCGTCACAGTCTCTTTCACCTCCTCAATTGTCTCATAACGATAGCCTCTGAGCTTAGGGAATAACCAAAAGTCACAAGAAGCATGGTCTGGACTATAGGGATGCCGAGGAACTATTTTGATGCCCATCTTGGTCAAATAGTCTGTGACAAGGATGGAGTTGTGGACTAGTGCATTGTCCTGCTGGAAATGTCACTGACCCGATTTGAAGAGTGCTGGCCTTTTCTCTAGGAATCTCTACTTCAACTCCCTTAAAACCTCAACATAGTAACCCTAACCCTAACCCTTTAGCCAATCAACTCTGTTGTCTTGCTCTCCTTGCTCTTCCCACACCTATCATCATCCCTCACAGACTCCCTGCCTTCCTTGAATCTCTCACTCAAAACCTGATGCTCGATTCATGCAAGATGCTCCAAAAGCAGTCTGAAGTATTCCATACGTTTCTCTGGCATTTTTCCAAGTTTAAAACAGAATTTTATTGCATATCGTTCTTGTAAATTGTCCAGATTGCATTTTTGAAATTCACCATCTGTGACAATCAGGCTTTAGTAGGGTGTATTCCAATTGCTGCTGTAGCTGTTCATTTGAATCTGAAACCATAACAATTGGTCAGTCATCTCATAAAATGTATAGCAATAACATAGTGAATTTTTTAAAGAGTCTACGACAATTTTAGATGCCTGTACAAAAAGGTCTGGAAACTTATTGAGTGCACTACGAATATATATATATATATATATATATATATATATATATGAAATGCAAAAATAAACCAAAGTTTTTACGTAAGAGAGTGCTCGATGCTTTTATGGAAGACCAGGTATAAAATCTTATTGATGAATTATAGATAACAGAACTTCAATACAAGTGGATTGTACAATCATCAGACAGAAATAAGAGAAAATAGCCTATTCAGGAATCAATATATCTTTAGGTTTCGAGACAAGATAAAATTTTAGTAAACGTGATATTCACACAAAAAATAGGATATATAATTTGAGGATGTCTATAGGAGAATAAATTATGAAATTAATGTGTTGCGAACATATTTACACTTACCTATCAATTCGCTTGTTTTGTTCAACGATTCGTTTAAAATAATATATATATGTATATATATATATATATATATATATTGAAAAGATAGATTTGTAGTGAATCTGACAATGCAAATTTCCACGTATTTCTCTTATATATATATATATATATATATATATATATATATATATATATATATATATATACTGTAAATCTCTTTCTTGTTATTTTAGAAGGTAAAAATAATACTGGCAGTTACCCGGATATAAAATGAAAATTGCAAAGAAACGACCAGAATTCGAGTTAATATCAAAATGTAGACATGTGAATGAATTACATTGAGACACCTGACTCTATTCGAGCAAAATTTCCTTTTGATCAACATTCCCTAAATTTTTACTAATAATCTACTTGACGGTATTTTTACACACACACACACACACACACATATATATATATATACATAAATATATATTTACCCAACGCCTCTGCACGTTTAGAAAGTGATGCAAACACAATATTTAAGTGAAGTTTAAGAGGTTTGAATTTATATTCTTCCTTCTCCTAGATCAGTTGCCATTCTTAGGTTAAAGAGAATAGTCAGCCCTACTATTTTCCAGTTATCTGGAGGGAGAATAATTGCATTCATATCTTTCCCAAGGGTATTATCAGTGGTATGGGAAATGCAAACAGCCTCGTTCACTCGTTTCACTGTCTCGATTTTCTACGATGATAACTATTACACCACGAGCATGTCCATGTGTTTTTACATGCAAACTGAGCTCAATCCCAGATCGAGTCATATCAAAGACTTAATTGACAAACAGCTCTAATCTTTGTATACAAAGCAGTTACAATAAGAATTGGCTGGCATGGCAACTGTACGTTACATTTATTTTTAAAATATATATATATATATATATATATATATATTGGGCGAGTTTCGATCCCAGCTTCAAGCGTCCTACGTGTCTAGCCACACTGAAGAGTTGTGATTCAACGAAACATTCTGTCTGTGGATGTGACAAATCGAAACCATGAAGACTACAGCATTGTTTAGATCGACTAGAATACTGAAAAGAGTTCAGGAGACCTGAGGAAACTTGCTGTCACTCAAACTCTAATAAAAACCCATTAGCTAATGCTGACGTGAAATACTACAAGTATGATAATAATAATAATAATAATAATAATAATAATAATAATAATAATTTTTGGGACCGTGCTATCCAAAATGATAGAAAAATAAAGAGTTACAGAACAGATATGATAGTTAAAGATTATAAAAGAAAAAAAAATGCCTGCTATTTGATGTCAGAGCCAACAGATAACCTATCTGAATAAGCGTATAATGAAATATATACAAAGACGTGAAAGTAGAAGTATAAAAATGAGACACATTAAAACTACCACCGCGCCAGTAATTGTGGAAGCCCTAGGTATGATCACAAAGAGGATTGATAAATACGTTAAAAAGATATATGACATGTTCAGTCTATACTAAATGCAAAATATTGCACTTGGCGAAGCTGTTCATCTTCTTAGGAGAATATTATCAATGTAACTGGAAAAATAACACCCAAAAGATTTGCAGAACATGAATACATAGAATGCATATAATCACTAACTCCCCTGATCCTTGGTCATCGATAAAGGAACGATGAAGGAATGTAAGATACTGAAAGCAGAACTGAAGATTGATGGGCTCGCTTGGAACGGTTCCGAAAGTTTTGAAAATGAAACAGAAAGAGTCAAACATCGGAGAAGGTATTGAGACCAGCGAGACTAAAGCATTGTTGAGCCCGGCTAGAATACTGTGAAATGTTCTGGAGATCTG
Organism: Sepioteuthis lessoniana; assembly: GCA_963585895.1. Lineage (NCBI taxonomy): Eukaryota > Metazoa > Mollusca > Cephalopoda > Myopsida > Loliginidae > Sepioteuthis > Sepioteuthis lessoniana. The sequence goes on along the minus strand of OY757917.1, from coordinate 74,263,183 downwards.
AAAAGACTTGCTGTCACTCGGACTCCAAAACTGACGTAAAAAACTCACAAGGAGTATAATAAAGACAGACTATTTGTAGCAACCAGTAACAGCAATGACAACATAACAAAGAAAAGCCACAAGAACTATAAAACCGAAATGGAAAGACAAACAACTGTACGGATACTTCAAGCGACAAACTGGTGAGATTGCATACTAGAAAACTTGGACGTGTCTAAGAAAGGGAAACATTTATAGAAAAAGTGAATCTCTTCTAATAGCAGCACAAAACAACACCATAAGGACGAATGACATCTAAACGAAAATTGATCATACCCAACAGAATAGCACATTTAAGTCATGTAGAGACAAAGATGAAACGGTTAATGACATAATAAGAAGTAAAAGACTCGGCACTGCTGGGCGGGAAAGAGAGATTAAAATTTGACCATACTACCAGATGGTATGTGTACAAACCAGAATCCGATCTAGAGAATGGGATACATACAGTTCCCTGGGACTTTGAGATATAAACAGATCATCTAATATCGACTATAAATCTAGACTTGTTGATTAAGAATAAAAAGATCCAGCCATCTGGTGGATTTTGCCATCCTGGTGGACTAAAGAATGAAAATAAAAGAAAGCGAAAAAAATAAACAAACATCTGAACCTTGTCAGAGAATTCAACAAACTGCAGAACATGAAAGTGACAGTGATACCAACTGAAATTGGTCTGCTTGGAACGAACCCTAAAAGCTTTGAAAAGGAAATGGAGGAATTAAATATCAGAACAATCGGAAAATGTATTATGTGTAGTCTATCTTTTAAGCAAAATCTATTGAGTTTGCTCCACATGTGTACGCCTTATAGATTAGTTTCCACTCAACGACAGGTCTTTGGGGAATAAATAATATCCTTCTTATTTTCATATGTGCCCTGATAGTTTATAACAGTTAACCCGACTCTTATTTTTACATGCTATTTATAATTGGGAAAAAAGTGATTTCCAAGGTCTCTCAGTGGCTCCAATATATACTTTCAAGGGGTCACTTCAAGCTTTTACCCTGGCTTGGTAAACAACATATTTTGTTAAACTTATGCTATTTACAGGGAAATATCCTTCACTTATGCAGTTGCAGAAAAAGGAAAAAATCACTTAAATTTCGTTATTTAACACGTAAAAAAAAATTAGGCTGTTCGGAAAATAATGTCCGATTTTAGTATGAAATTAATTCCTGAAGTAATGAATTATAAAATTAATTCCCGAATAAATAAATTTGAATAGTGATTTTAATCAGTGCAAATATGATCTCCGAACATCTATGCAATTCTGCCATCGGTTAATAAAGTTATTTGTGACTCTACAATAAAACTCTAAAAGTGGTGATGGCATGATATTCTTAAAAGCAGTTTCTACTTCTCCTTTGGAAGGGAGTGTTTTTTGGTGTAAAATGTATAAGATTGAATTCCATGGGTGAGAGATCAGGGAAATATGTTAAATATAAAAAAAAACGTTGTCAAATCCCGAGTCAGTGATTTTCTGCTGAGTCATCCTGGCAACATGTAGCCCAACATTGTCTTGAAGCTAAATTATATCCAAGCTTGTTTATGATTGCGGTATATAAACTTTAAAACCAAATTCTGAAAGAAATGATTAAAAATGAACAAAGATGACACTTTCATCATTAAAAATTGAATTTAGCATAAGTCAACGAAGTTAAATGGTTCAAAGTATTGCAACAATCCAATTAAACATCAATCATTTGTTCACACACAGTTAAATAATCAAACAGTTTTATTTCTAAAAATTTAATTTAACATTAGTCATTTGTTTGCACTCGGTTTAAATATCAAACAGTTCTATTTGACCAATAGATAGGACCCAATCAAAAGCTACCACTCCCTGCCTGAGTGGAGCTGATAGTGATTAAAATTAAGGCGTATTCAGCATTTCCCATGTCCAGAACATTCGCTGGGGGTGTCTTCTCCCTCTGCATAGCTGGAGTCAGTGTATTCTACAGCCCCAGCCGACTGGTCTGTGCGTTAAAAAATAATTTAAATAGTTTATAATAAAAAACAGACAATATTTTTTCCGAACGACCTAATACTTGGAGTATGTTTTCTGGTTTGCTGAAATTGATTTTATGAAAATTTCTATTGAATACTTTATGTGAATTGCTGTTTCTAGGGAAGTGTTTATTAATGAGAAAAAAAAATCCCTCTTTGGTTTTAACTGTGCTATTAAAAGGTAGCTTAAAATGCATACTATTTCTTCTTTATTACTATTATTATTATTAGTAGTAGTATTATTGTTGGTTGTGTCTTTCTCTCCTTATAAAAATCAATCTATTGATGACGTTTAGTTGTAGTTTGCATGAAATTGACTTTATCTTGTTTCCTCGACTAAGAAACAAAAATCATTGCGGTGGTATACGTTTTAAGTACACATCAATGGGGTATAGCGTGATTGACTAAACACAAATATTGTGTTCCGGTAAGCACGAACTTTCTCTTAACAAATGTCTGAGGATCACTAATTAAAACGTGAAGATTTCAGTCACGAGTATTTGTATTTTAAAAGTACCTGTTTTTATTAACGCAGTAGCTCTATCTTTTGATATTGAGCACTTTTTATACTGCATGCTAATGTGTACGTTCTCTGTGAACGCAAATACGATTAAATTAACTAATATATATATATATATATATATATATATATATGTGTGTGTGTGTGTGTTGTGCATACATATATCGAGTGCCATAATTCCAACGTATTTGTACCAAACGAAGGTAAACAGTCAATACTTAACTTGTCGGCAGGTTATAGAATACGCTAACTGCGTCCCAGCCGAGGGGAAGAGACTCTGCCAAAAAATAGCAGTGTTCTGCTTATGACAATAAACTGCGTCTGATGATGCAACTCCAGTATTGGGTGATCTGGAGAGTGGGCTTACAATTTCATTGAGCTTCCTCCCAGTTTCACCGTGTACCAGAACTAATTGACCCATAGATGAGACCTTAACAGGTACTACACTTGTCAGGCTCTCATCTATGGGTCAATTAGTCTGTTTAAAAATGAATCGTATTCAAAAAAAGTAACAACTAGACAAAAAAAAGTAAATATGATCCTACAAAGTAAGTGGTTCCGAAACTTCTTGGGATATGATAACCCTTCACGGATTGACATGCCGTTAAATTGTTACATACGACGAGAATTTGGTTTAAAACATAATCACGTTGGTAGAAGTTCATTCATATCATATCGATTGTTTTAGCTGGATAAGGAAGGAATCTGAATCGATTAGGATCAAAAAGTATTGAGACTATATCTTAAATTCTTTTTTTGATTTTGAAATTTAAATTTTAAATGAGGACGTCTCCACAGTCAAGCAATATCTATATTAAAGTGATTAGACGTCTCTGAGGGTTTTCTGTAAAGATCTTTGGCTGAGCAAAATACTCTCATGGAATGTGACCAAATGAGGTTTATTTTTCGACATATTTCCTCTTGCGGTCCACACATTTTTTTCATCGATGTTGCTGAGCTTAGATCCCATTGTTGAAAACGGTCATCAACAGAAGACATAATGCCCACTAATTTTTCAACCCATGCTTTTAGCATCGAGTATTCTCGATATATTTGATCAGCTATTTGGTGGAGCACAGGATTATGCAAGTGAAAAACCATCAATACACACCCTAGCAAGCTCTGTATGAATTGTCTTTTCTAAACTAACAATTCATCTCAAGGGTAAATTATGAAGAAGTGAAGGACATGGGGAGAAAAATGCGACCTCGCTAGTTTCACACAATATAAAAAGAAAAGTTCCAGGGGGCTTTTGACCAACGGAACAATCACTGGTGTAAATGTGTTGTATGTCAAGGAGACTATTCTGAAACGTTTTATTCATTGTTCATTTCCATTTTGGAAAATACAACTAAAGATTTGATATTTTTTAACACAGCTTGTATTTTGAAGAAAATTAACGTTTTATTCATAGTTAATTTTTTCACTGTTGGCTGGGGCTGTAGAATACACCGACTACATCTCTGCATAGGGTTAAGATTCCTTCAACGAGTGTCATGGATATGACACTAAACAATCTGATGGTGAGACTCCTGTAATGATGGAGCTTTGGGAAGAGCGGAGCATCCCTTTATTGCCACCGTTCACAAGTCTACTCCAGCCCGGAGTTGTAGCACCTGATAGGGTCCTATCTATGGATCAAATAGAATTAAACTGTGTACTTATGCTAAACTTAATAGTTTGAAATAGAACTCTTAATATGTATAGAAATGGATTTGCATTAAATAACCTACAATGGTTGATATGCCATAAAACTTAACCAAACCAAACCAAATCAAAAAGCATATTTAATTTCGGTCTTCGTAACTACAGCCTTAATGTCGATATATTTTAAACACACCCTCTATATTTATCCAACATTTCTATCAGCAGAATTGAACAGGTGGATCATGAATTTGCCTGCTACTTCATTGCAAACGTTTGTAGTACGTTATGTCACGCTGAAATGAATATTCCAACTCGCACAGAACAAAAAAAAAATACCCATGGAAATCCAAGACTAAATTATACACAAGATTGTCATGAACAGGATCAAAATTAGCTATTTTTAAACCTAATTTGAATCTTTCAATTCTACTGAGAATCAAGGTCTTTGAACGCGTTCCCCACACAAAAAAAATAATAATATTAAAAATAACTCGTGCTTAGAATGTGATTTGAGTTCAAGTCATTAACACATTTTCAAGTACATGAACACTAATATGTTTCTTCTCTATTATTCCTTCTTTTCATCCCTTTAGCTTTCTGTTCCTCTTTTCTATTTATCCACAAAACTAATTGATATATTCCGCCTGCAGAAAAGTTTCACTTGCATATTGCTTTGGTCGTGACCTTATGTTAAGGCATAAACGCCATATTGCCACAATTTAATTACTGAATTAAAAATAATTTCAATCTAAAGTACAGTTTTTCTCCTCAAAGACGATATGTCATGGATTTTGAAAATGGCTGTCAGAATGTCCGAAAGGTCCACGTCAGTAAAAGTTACAAAAAGTTCTGAGCTACATTAGTCGTACATCTAAGTCAAATCTTTATAAAGAAAAAGAAAAGAAAGAAAAAAAAGACACCCCACCAAAAAAAAAACAAAAAAAAACGATTAAATATAGTTTTAAATATTCCTTGTCTGAGACTTTAAACAAACTTTTATTCATGCCATATCGTTGTGTATATATATATATATATATCCATTGCTGGAGGAGAGGAGTGTGATTCATGTCTTTTCCTGGGGCATTAGCACGAAATGAAACACATACTGCCTCGCCTCAGGTTTGAACTCACCACTTTCATAATATTCTTGTCTAACCACGCTGATTTATAAATTGTCTCGCATTTTTTCAGCCGCAAATTCTTCTAGTTTCTTTGAATGAGATTTACTGAATTTTAACAAATGCTCCTGCTTTATTGGTCTATGTAATTGGCCGGGCCGATGACTTTTCAGCAATAAATCGTAGGTATTACTGTTATCTACATTTTCTGCATTTTTTCTTGCAATGTTCTCATATTTATCCAGATTTATACTTGCTTTCAATTTTATTTCGACATCCGACATTATTTTTGTATTTTTAAAGACAGAATTAGCCACAGGCGAGAATTGAACTGACATTCCTTATCTTGGGAAGTTTAAATCTCGCTGGAGGCTAACTTTATGGTATATCCACGTTGATTATTTAACGACTGCCGAATAACAGTCGGATATTTGCGATAAAAATCTACAGAATTATGGTGAAAGAAAATCTAGCGAAAATATGAATAATAATAATAATAATGCTTCATCTAAGAAATTTGTTAGGTATTCAAATATACAAATATCGGATCGTTTTTGAGGCTGAGATCTCAAACCATGCCAGCTTTTCATACCGGTTTTAACAAGTAGTTTTTCACTGAAATCTGAGTGGCAGGAAGCCTCCCCGAGTCCCCAAAACCCTTCAATGTTTACTAGCTGATTTTGATAGTGCTATGGTTTAGATAGTCATGATTCTTCTTTTGATCCTTAGTCCCCACTCTTTATTTTCCCACCTTCAGAGAGCATTCAAAGGGCTCACACTATAATTGGTATAACATCACCTTCATGTTCCACATCTTTTTCAGTTCTCTAGCAAGATTCAAGTATGTGTTTATCTTTTCGCTTTTAAAACTTTTTACAGTATGACAGGTTAAAACGGCAAATCATTTGGATTCTTTCTAATTATCATGGGGTTTGGTTCTCTGCTTAGTAGTATTTGGTGATCTATTTCTACGAGGGTCATTCAATAATTCAGTGTACATTTTTGAAAAATGTAAAATATTTTTTTTCAAAATTTTTTCTGCAAATGTAAACTCTACATTGTTGGAAATTAGTTCATTCCCACATTTCAATCTCACAAAAATATTTGTTTTGAGGCTATAAAATAACGGTAAAACAGACACGATTGTACAGAAGTTTATAATCAAACTTTTGGTGGCGGAGAAGAGCAAACCTTATGAAATTTACTGAAGAATATACGATGTGTACGGAGAAGCATTTTTATAAATGGACTAAATTGTTTAAAGAAGTTCGAAATAGTATTCAAAATAAAAGGCAGGCTCACAATGGTGAGCACACCTGAAGTGGTGGATTCAGTTGATACGCACATTTTTGCTGACAGAAGAATTACAATAGAGGATATTTCAGAACAACTGGGCATTTCTGTGGGTACAATACACAAACTTGTGTATGAAGTCTTTGCCTTTTCTACGATCAGTTGTCGTTTGATTTCAACAATACAAGAACAAAGGCAGCAAGAACAGTGAAAAACAGGGAAATGAGTTGCGCCCTCCCCAACACCTCAGTGTAGTAGCTAATGAAAAAGGAGCATTCGGGTGACCCTCGACCAGGGTCACCAACTTTACTTTACATACGTCATCTCATGTTCGATTACCTTAGTTTGCCACTTGAAATATCCATTTTTGTTTATTATTTTTTCTTTTTCTCCTTCTATAATAATAATAATAATAATGATATGTGACTTTGACGTACAGACGGATCACCTAATCTCGGCCAGAAGACCAGACCTTATAATAATCAACAAGAATAAAGAGAATTTGCAAAATTGTGAACTTTGCTGTCCCGGCTGACCACAGAATAAAATTGAAAGAATGTGAAAAGAAGGATAAATACCTCGATCTTGCTAGAGAATTGAAAAAACTGTGGATCATGAACGTGACAATTATACCAATTGTGATTGGTGCTCTTGGCACAGTAACAAAAGGATTATTAAAAGGACTGGAGGACTTGGAAGTTGGCAGCCGAGTGGAGACCATCCGAACGACAGCCTTATTGACAACGGCCAAAATACTGAGAAGAGTCCTGGAGACTTGAGAAGACTTGCTGTTACTCAAACACCCATGAAAAACAATCAGCTAAGACTGATGTGAAAAGTAAATAATAATAAATAGCAAGAGTAGTTTATGTGGTGATAGAGACGAAAAATGAATCATTTAATAAGCGAATGTAGCAAATTAGCACAAAAAGAATATAAAACTAAACTGGGTCAGAAACATTATCCACTGGAAATTGTGCAAGAAGTTTAAATTTGATCTTACGAACAAGTGGCATATGCACAACGCAGAATCCGTTCTAGAGAATGAGACGCACCAAGTTTCCTGGGATTTTGAGATACAAACGGACCACCTAATTTCTGTTAGACGACCAGACCTAGTGATAGTCAACAAAAAAAAGATGACCTTCCAAATAGTGGACTTAGCTGTCTCGACTGACCACAGAAGAAAATTAATGAAAGCGGAAAGGGAGATAAATATCAAGAACTTGTAAGAAGGTCAGCTAGGACAGCAAAATCCACAATTTTGCAGGATCTTTTTTGTTGATTATTATAAGGCCTGGTCTTCTGACCGAGATTAAGTGATCGATTTGTATGTCAACGTTCCAGGGAAGTTTGTGTTTCATTCTCTATGACAGATACTTGGTTGTGCATATAGCATTTGTTCGTGTGGTCAAATCTCATTGTCTTGCACTTCTCCCAATGGATCACCTTGCCCACCCAGTCATGTCTAGTATTATATTCCTTTTGTGCTAATTTGATGCATTCGCTTATGCGATTGATGGTTTTATCTCTATCATCACATAACCTACATTTGCTACTTTGTTGCGGCTCATGTACTCTCACTTTGACATAATTGGTTCTTATGGTGTTGCTTTGTGCTGCTATTAGGAGAGATTTTATTTCTCTTTTAAAGTTTCCTTTACTTAGCCACGTCCAGGTTTTGATCATTATAAGGTCTGGTCTTCTGGCCGAGATTAGGTAATCCAGTTGTATGTCAAAGTCCCAGAGGAGTTTATGAGTGTCATTATTCAGGACAAATGCTTGATTACGCATATACCATTTCTTCGTATGGTAAATTTAAATGTCTTGATTATTATAATTATAATAATTATTATTATTATTCATGTTTACGCAAGTTTTTCACACCAGCGTTAGCTGGTGGTCTTTCACTGGAATATGAATGACAGCAAGTTTCCTTAAGTCTCCAGGACACTTCTCAGTTTTCACGCAAATCATAAGACTGCGGTAATCTGGATGGTCTCTAGTGTTCTGATTTCCAATTTCCTCAATCTTTTTTCAAAGCTTTAGAGGCTCGTTCCAAGTGCCCCATTTACAATTGGTATCACCGTTACCTTCATGTTCCACGGTTTTTTCTTTTTATTTCTCTGACAAGATTCAAAATTTCTTCCTTTATCTTACCTTTGTGGTCCGTTGGAAAGGCAAAATCTACGAGATGACAAGTTCTTTTGCTTACTAATTGATATTAGGTATCGTCTTCTGGCCGGTATTAGGTGATACGTTTGTATCTCAAAAGTCTATCGAATTTCATAAATCTCATTTTCTTGGACAGATTCTGTTTTGTGCTTATGTCGTTTAGTAGTATAATTAGAATTAAATCTCTCGCACAATACGCAGGGGATCATCTTTTACAGTCAGTCGTGTCTTGTCTTGTACTCTTTTGGCGCAAATTTCTTTATTCGCTTATTTTATGATTAACCGTTACATTTCTGTCTCAATATAATCTACACATGTTATTCTATTGCGTATTATCAATTTGCGCTTTGATATACTTCTTATGTCATTGTTTTGTGCTGCTATTAAAAGATATTTAGTTTCTCTCCAAAGGTTTCCTTTTCGTAGCCATATCCAAGTATTCTTGCGTGCAATCTTGCCAGTTTGTTGCTTGAAGTATCCATATAGTTGTTTTTCTTCCCATTTCTGTTTTCTGGTTTTGGCTGCATTTCTTTTTGCTCTGACGCTGCCATAGCTATTAACGGCTGTTGTAATCAGTCTTCTGTTCTTTTTAGTGTATTTCTATGTTGCATCAACGGAGTCCTCAATGCTTCCTCCTTCCTTTCTTGGCACACAGAGTCTTCCTATGTTATACCTCTGGGGAAGGCCTTAATATTATTATTATCATTATTATTATTATTATTAGCAGTAGAAGTAGTTGTATCTCATTAAAATTTTGCCCAATCTAAATTATTTAAGTTTCAACTTATGACTTTGTCTTTATCTTGTTCTTAAGGTGACCTTTAGGGGTTAATATAATTAGCCTAGCAGATGTAAGAAATTGTTATAAACGACCGAGTTGCCTCCCTCAAATGTAAGTGATCAGGTTCAGCTGCTTGCCTGAAGATTCACAACTATAATGAAACGGCCTATTCAAGAAACAGCGCCTGTTTATAATGTTCACCTCACGTAGCTGTATTAACAATTGGAAGTTAGACATTACCGAATGTAATAGCACGCTGACTGACATGTAAAATGTAATAGAAGTTAGTTGCGAGTCTACAGTGAATTAGTGTCAGTTTCATTGAGATATAGCAGTTGGTATTTACTTTGATGTTAGTTGCTACACGCTGTGTGGACTGCACCTAAGCAATAAGAAATGGCTGGCTGTGCAGTTAAGCACGTTCTCCTTTTATTAGATGCTAGAAGGCAGTAAGGGAATCATTACGAAGACAATTTACACACTCGTCTCCTAGGGATTTGTGGCTGACTCTTCGAAGGTTTGTAAGTTGATATCTCTTCGAGACACATTTTCTGGACCCTAGTTTCAATCACATTTCAGACATTTCATTTTAAAATTACATTACCTGTTCCTTTTGAAATTAATAGTTGAGTTTTTCGCGGTTAAAGTCTTTATCTATTTGTCATGCGATCATAAAATTGGTTTCCATTATTACTCACTTAAAAGACATTTCGAGGGTCGACGTTGAGTTAGACCTTATATAATCTATAATTAACACTAAAGATAGAAAGAAAGAAAGAAAAAGAAACAATACAAAGCACATTATAATTAGTTGTTGATATTTGGTTGTTTTTACGGCATGCCACCCTTTCTTTGGTTATTTAAAGTCAAAGTCACTATGCCTTTTTGCAAGTAATTATATAGTTTTAAGTAATTAACGATGGTGATAATTTGTAAAAAATGATAGCTTCAAGTAACTATCCTTAATTCTTCCATATACTCTTACGTTTAAGTTATTCCTATCTAGTATGATAATTTTTACCCGGATCCTTTTCCTCCATAGATGGGACCCTAACTGGAACATCGTCTCTGAGTCAGAGTGGACATGGTAGTAATTGCAGTAAAAGAATGACTCCACACACCTCAAAGATTGGTTTGCTTTCTTTGTTTAACGGCATATCAACCGTAGTGTGTAACTTGGCTTGGTTCGGTTTCATTTGGTTTTATGGCACATCAACCATTGTAGGTTATTTATGTAAAATCCATTTTTAAGCTTATAAACAGTTGTATTTCAACCAATTCACTTGAGTATAAGTATAGTTTTTGTTTCCTCACAGTTAAATGTCAAAACAGTTCTATTTCAAACAATTCAGTTTAGCGTAAATACAATTTCAATATTAAAACAGTTCTATTTCAAACAATTCAGATTAGCATACAAAAACAGGTCCAATTCAAAGAATTCAGTTTGCCATAAGTACGCAGTTTACATGTCAAAACATATCTATTTCAAACAATTCAGTGTAGCATAAGGACACAATGTAGTTCAATTTGACCTATAGATAGGTCCCTATCAGATGCTACCACCACGGGCCTGAGTGGACCAGGAAGCGATGGCAAGGAAGGGGTACTCAGCATCCCACAGAGCTCCATCATTTATGGAACGTCATCAGATTATTCAGTATCAAATCCAGGACACTCGTTGTGGGGTTTACCCCTCCTTAGAGATGCAGTCGGTGTATTCTACAGTCGCAGTCTACGGGGCAACGTGTTTAATATATGATATCCTTGTGGAAGAACTATAATGATACTATTTAACCCATAGCTGGGAGGGGTTCATTCTTTTTCCAAGGGTATTAGTCCGAAAGAGAACGTATTTGCGTTACTAGAGTTCGAACTCGCTTACTACAATGTTGCTGTCCATGAAACCAAATGACCTCCCCAGAGAGTTTCACCACAGGATACAGTTTAGTATCATAACCAGGACAGGTAATTTAAGAGTTAAATTAATGCTAAAAATCTTGTAATAATAATTGTTCCTATAGTAATCTTAATAATAGGTGATAAGGCGAATATAAGTCACCATTAAACAGCAAATTGGATCAGAAATTACTTTAATCTCGAAGAGTATCTGACACTAATGTTTATAAATAAACATACACAAATAAGATCTTTATATATCTTAAAATAATATAATATAATATATTATAATATAATATAAAGTTAGCGACCTTAGTCGAGGACCGAAGTCTCCCTTTTCGATAGCTACAACATCAAGGTGTAGAAGAAGGTGCAACTCCTTTTCCTGAAATGCTCCACTTTACCCTTGATCCATACTTTATAATGCGGAATGTTAATCAAGGAGGCATCAAGTACCATTTTCGTGCTTTTGGTATGACTCGACCTCGGATTGAACTCAGCTCTCCTGGGCCATTGGCGAACACTCTAACCATTATGCCAACGTACCGGGGTAGAGAGTTCGCCAATGGCCCGGGAGACCAGGGTTCAGTCGCTGGTCGTGTCATACCAAAGACTTAAAAATGGTACTTGATACCTTCTTGCTTAACACTCAGCATTATAAGGTACGTATCTAGGGTAAAGTGAAGCAATCCTGAGGAAAGAATAGCGCCCTCCCCTAGTAGTAGTGTAGTAGCTATTGAAAAGCAAGCTTTCGGGTCCCCATCGACTGCGGTCGCGAACTTTACTTACTATATAATATATAATTAATGCAATAAAATATCGTACAATGATTCACTAAATGTGCTTTCGTCTGTCAAAGCAGAGCTCAGATAGTTTTTCAGTGCTTGCATATACGAGCCCAAATAAGCTCCCTACTATATTAATGTTTGAAAATTACAAAATTTATTAAGTTTACATGAGTGGATTGATATATAATGTGAACGTAATTCTAAATTGAACCCTAACTTTGTGTCTACTTAGTTTTCCAAAAAATATTTTAACATGAAATATTTTGAGAGATCCCTTCAGATACTTAAATTGAATGTAGTTCAAGAGTTAATATAATATGATTATTATATTCAAATAAAATAGAATTCGATAAATATATCGTTATGATTTGTTTCGGTGTTCTGCAGGAAGGTTTTCAAATAGTATATATAAACACACATATTGGTTTGGTTTGGTTTTATGGTACATCAACTATTGTAGGTTACTAATGCCAAATCCATTTTAAACATATAAACAGTTCTATTTCAAACTATTCGGTTTAACATGAGTACACCGTCTAGTTCTATTTGACCCATAGATAGGACTCTATCAGTCGCTACCATTCCGGGTTTGAGTAGACCTGGGAGTGATGGCAACGAAGGGGTACTCTGCATTCCACAAAGCTCTAGCATTACTGGAACATTACTATCAGATTGTTTAGTATCATATCCAGGACACCCAATGGAGGGTCCTACTCATTTGCTGTGATGTAGTCGGTGTATTCTATTGCCCCCGCCGACTGGGAAATGTAGTTTGGATTTCTGAGGCAGTTATTATACATTGATCCTTTTTTTGCCAGATTATTTTATTTAACTTTTTGGGCAAGTGGTGGGCAATTCTTTTGACATTGTAATTTCAACTATAAAGCAAAGAACTTGTTTTTTCTAAGCTTAATTTAGTCAAAGAACAAGGCCGGAACTATGGGGCACACAGTCAGAACTGAAGTCACTAAAAAGGGTAAGCTCATCTATCTTGCTGACCATTACATGATGTGAGATGCTTCCAAACCCCCTGAAATAAGAATCGATTCATTTAATTGCAAATCAGCATGTTTAAGAAGGATTAGGATTCCGATGTTTGATATTCAAACAAATGGACAACGGTAATGACAGGAATGCAAGAAACAAGAAACTCTTTAGTTTCATGGGAAGGGTTCCATTTAACATCCCTGAAAGCTGACTGAAAGAGACGGCCGAGAAAAGTTCGAGCATTCAACAACAAAGCGTTCTGATACAGACAACATAGATGTAGTAACTGGTGCTAAAGAATCAATACATAGCAATATTTGCCATGTATTATTTATTCCTGTATTTTATAATTATTTGCAAGTTATTCCTCCGAGGGGATGTTCGCTTGTTACAATCTTCTTTCATCGACTTAAAAAATACTTGCACGGAACATCAACACTGTAAATCCAATATCTATAAACATAACAGATTCTCTTTGGTAATTTATCGGTTAGTTCCCAAAAATGCCCTCTTCAATACTTTTTCCTCACCATTTTTATGCTATTGCTGTTTTAGATCTGATTTAGCAATTTGGTCCAAAATGTGTTACTCGATTAGCAAAAATCCCAATTGTATTTCCTATGCAGTCGGCTGGGGCTATAGAATACACCAACAGCATCTTTAGCGAGTCTTCTGTATATGACATTAAACAATCTGATGGTGAGGATCCAGTAATGATGGAGATTTGGGGAATGTGGAATACCCCTTCATTACCATCGCTCTCAGGTTCACTCTGGCTCGGAGTGGTAGCACCTGATAGCGTCCTATCTTGGGGTCAAATAGAACTGTTTGACATTTAGACTGAGTGCAAACGAATGACATGCTAAACTAAATTGTTTGAAATAGAACTAATCAATCATTTAACTGTGTGTAAAAGGACTGGTGTTTAATTGAATTGTTAATGACACATTGCAATACTGGAAACCATTTAACTTCGTTGACTTTAGCTAAACTGAATTGTTAGAAATAGATCTCTTTGAGCATTCAACTGTGTGTATCCACAAAATGCGTTTACAAACCATATATTTAATATATAAGTAAAAACTGGATTTGGTATTAAATAACCAACAATGGTTGGTATACAATAAAAACCAAACCAAACCAAACCAAACCGAACCAATTCGTTCCCAGGTTTCGTGTTTGAAATCTTTTTTGAAAATAAATTTCCAGTTAATGGAAAAATATTCAAAGATATCTACCATAATTCGATAAACTATTTTGAAAGTTTCAATTAGATCTCTTCTCATTCTTCTTTCTAATAAAGTAGTTTATCATATTTACCAACCCCCTCCGCTCGGGCAGGATATGACACAAGGTCAATTTTTAAGCGGAGTTTAACAGGTTTCAATTCAGAGTTTTCCTTCTCCTAGACTAGTTGCCTCACCAAGGCTGAAGAACATAGTCCGCCCTACTATTTACCCATATTTGGAGGGAGAATAATTGGATTCATACCTTTCCCAAGGGTATTAGTGCTTTGTGGAAATGCAATTAGTCTCGTCGAGGATTTGAACTCGTGTCACCGTTTCCAGTTCCTGCGACGATAACCATTACACTACGGGCACCTCACTTATAAAGTAGTTTATTCTAATTTCTCCAATCTCTTCTTGTGACTGTAATATTTTACAATTTTTATTATTTTTGACACTCTTCTTTGTATGTACTCCAATTTCAATATTACACTCCAACTTCCACGACTCAACATTGGGGCCAAGACCTAAGTACAATATTCCATATGAGGTCTTATAGGGGTTTCATAAATTTCAAAACATTATTTGCCTCACTTGAAATGAAATTACCAATCATCCAGCCAATAAATTTATTTACTCCCAATGTAATGGACAAACACACGATGGTCAGCTTTAAAAGTATCATCAAAGTTAACCCTTATATAGCATACCTCATTTACTTTTTGATTTCCTCGAGGTTCAATTTTTATTCAACATCAATCTTTTTAGATCCAGTACGATATATGGAAATTTCATGGTGTACTTTCATGAATACGGATGGATAACAAACAAAATCTATTCAAGCAATGTAATAATGTATCTTCCTTTGGAAAAACTCGTGTATCTTTAATTTTCAAGATTTATCATCAAACATTTATCTCCCTTTTACTTACAATTCTTTGTTCGGTGGAACTGCCTGCTTGAAGGCTACATATGACACCCATTAAGTTGGATGTGAAGTCTCATAATATTTTCCGATCATTTTCAACATATCTATTGCTAAGTCTGAAGCGTCGTTACCAAACTTTTAAACCGAGTATCAATCATTTAATCTCAGCCTAAAACAGCGTTGATAGACGTTTTCGTGTTCAAAGAACACATTAAAATTAATTGTCCACTAATAAGACAGCATTCAATAAATTTTAAGAACGGTTGAAGGAAAATCTGAAGTTTGAACTTTATTCAATAAATTTAATTACTATATACACCGAAGAAGCAATAGAAAATAACTAAAAGTAACTAATACTTGTATATAAAACTTAAAATCAATCAGAATTTTTTAAAATGACTGTTTTCGACTATTTTACAGTAAAACATAGAGATTTTTACATTTACCAAACCCATCCACAAGAATCAGGATGCTCACAATTTTATAAGCGCAGTACAGCTTGTTTGAATTCAGAGTTTTCCTTCTTTAAGATCGGCTACCATAACACGGTTGAAGAGCCTAGTCTGCCCTTTTAATTATCTCGCAAACTACTACTCTACGAGACGGCTTCAGTTTGTTTAATGTTGCCGCACAAAGCCAGTAGAATAGGGCGCTTAATGAGAATTGATCTCAATAACGATAGTCAACTAATCAAGCTTGCTGACCATTACACTACGTGAAGTATCTCAATGTGCTTGCTGTTCCCAACTGGTCACCACTGAACAAGCTCATCACTGATATAAATTAGGTGCCCTCGAAGGGACCGGTGCTTTCAGAACGATTTGACTGTAAGTCAAGAAATAACATTTGGCCGTATTATTTTTTGGTTGAATTTAAAAATAAATAAATAAATGAATAAATAAATAAATAAATAAATAAAAACAGCCGTCGGAGTCGATTCACAAACAATTAACTCATATTTCTCGTCATTTTTTTTTGGTGCATTCAATCTTTTAAAAAAATCTTTTTTTTTTTACCTCAAAGAGTAGAAAAGTTGTTGGCATTTTTATTTCAAATTTTTCATTTCATTGAAACTTCATCCTATATTCAACCGCTTATTCTCTGGAAAAGTAAAATTATAGATACAAATCAACAGACAAAAACTAAAGACGTTCGAATTGTGGTTATGTGGTGTATACTAATACAACAACAGGGACTTATGAAGAAGCGTGACAATTCTGCAATTTATTCTATTGCTATAAGAAGACATTAGAAAGATTGGAATCTGCTTTAGAGGGGTAGTAGAATTCATACCTTTCCCCTGGGTAATTAATGTTCTGTGCATTGCAAAGTCGGGTCGCTCTGTCCATTTCCTTCGAGCGCTTCTACAATACTATGAAAGCACTGATATGTTATTTGCAAAGATTTACTTACGAGCACAAGGCACCTCGGGTGGTGTAATGGTTAGCAAGGTAGACTAGCAAACCTACACGAGTGAGTTCGATTCTCATTGGGTGCCCAATTCATGCGGCCGTGTGCTACATCTAAGCAAAAAGCTTTGTAAATTAACACCTTGGGTGGTGTAATGGCTAGTAAACTTTCACGACTGATTCCGGGTCTTATTGGGTGCCCCTTTCATATGGCTCTGTGCCACATCTAAACAAAAAAGCTTTGTAAATTAGGGGCACCTCGGATGGTGTAATGATTTGCAAACTAGACTTGCAAACTTACACGAGGAAGTTTGAGTATCATTTGACGCCTCATTCATACGGCCTTGTGCCGCATCTAAACCAATAACTTGGTAAATTACTACTTAATTTGGCAACCGGCTCATTGGTCGGCAACCTGTTCATTGGCCTAGTGGGTTGAGTGTTCTACAATTGTCCGGGAGACCGGGGTTCAAATCCAGGGTGCATCATACCAAAGACTTTAAAAATGGTACTTGATACCTCCTTGCTTAACGCTCAGCTATATAAGGTACGTATCAACGGTAAAGTGGTGCAATCCAAGGAAAGGAGTAGCGCCCCCCCGTAAACCTTGGTGTAGTAGCTATTGAAAAGGACGCCTTCTGGTCGCCCTCGACTACAGTCGTTAAACTTACTTTGACAAAAAGGTCTTTGGTTGTTTACAGTACCAGTGGTGAATAAGTTCTCACCCATTCAAGTAGTGGACAGACTCAACGTTGCTTAACTTAGATGATATAGTGGGAACAGGGACTTTCAGCATGACTCAAACATAATTCTTGGGTGCATCACTTTGTAAAGTATGGGTACACAGAATTAATTTGCCTTTGATGGGCAACAATTGACGGTTAAGAAGTCTTCACGCAGTATTAAAAATGCAGGTTCTCAACTCTTGTCTTAAAACCTATATCATTCGAGTGTTTCCACGGATGAGTGTTTTAGCTTAATGCAAAACGTTCATATTTGTTACTTTATTGTGCATCTGGCGGTCGTACAATATGTAAGCACACTCAATGCTCTCTTACGACTGATTGTGTTACAATATGCCTTAAATATTAATATATTATGAGTATTCATACTGATATATATATATGTATATATATATATATATGTGTGTGTGTGTGTGTGTATTTGTGATGGTTCTAGCGGTAGGAAATCGACACGGTGACCCGAGTTCGGGTCCTGAACGAGGCTTTTTGTATTTCACACAGCGATAATAATACACTAGGGAAAGGTATGAATCCAATCATTCTTTCTCCAACCACGAGTAAATAGTAGTGCAGATTGTGATTTTTAACTTCAGTAGGGCAACCGATCTAGGAAAAGGAAAACTCTGAATTCAAGCTTGCTAAAGTCCCGTTAAAAATTGACTAGGTGTCACATCCTATCAGTGCAGAGGAGTTGTAATTATATATATATATATATATATATATATATATATATATATATATATATATATATATATATATATATATGATGTGTGTGTGTGTGTGTGTGTGTGTGTATGTGTGTGTGTGTGTGTGTGTGTGTTGAAAAGATAGATGTATAATGAATCTGACAGTAAGTTGTGTTTGATTTATCCAACTTTCCACATATTTCTATCATATATATATATATATATGTGTGTGTGTGTGTGTGTGTGTTCTTCTTTTTAAGTGTGTGTATGCGTGTGTATGTGCATTCAATCAGAAAATACTTTTCATCTAATAAATGAGCATGTTATGCCGCCAGTGGATTTTGTCGACTGTCTAACAACATAGGAAATCTTTTTAAAAACGTTTAAACAGAATGTCTAAAAAAAATTCCCTTGACCTAAGGTCGAAATTAGCTGAACGATAAAACAATAGCACAAAAGAAAGATTCTAGTTTGTTTAATCAATTTTGTTGATCTCTCTATCTCTCTCTCTCTCTCTCTCTATATATATATATATATATATATATATATATATATATATATAAAATATCCCAAAAAATGATTTTGGAATTATTCTATTTGAGAATATATAAGAAAATTCTTATAAATCTCCAGGAGTGCACTATGTATGATCATTAATTCATAAATTTTATAGAGGGTAAATTTATATTATTAGAAAATTCTCAAGAAACCGTCATCATGCTATTATGAATTTGTTTCGTCTGGTCACACCATAAGCGAAAACACCCTGCAGATAGCCATCATGCAATGGAGAGAAAAACATCATAGAAATATTATTTTAATAGGTTTTTATTCGTTTAAAAAAAGTAGAAAATAAGAAAATAAAAATTTTAAAAATGGAAAAGAATAGAAAATTTTTTTAAAAATAAATAAAGAGGGGAATAGATGGAAATGGGCACGAAGTTAGTATTAAAACCTGACGTAATATCATTGTCTTGTGTCATGTAAACTTATACGTCTAAAGATCTAATTTCCTTGATATTACCTTAATTAATGTTTATGTTAATATCACTGATATTATCTTTAATTTAAGGAAAAATACTTCAAAACCATTTATATTTTTTCTCTCCATTGTGAGATACCTATCTGAAGAGGTTGTTTTCTTTTTTGAAGAGGCCAGCAGAATTAAATGTATAATAGCCAAATGACAAGTTGTTGAAATTTTTCGAATCATAATGCAAAGCTCTTCGAACGAATTGAGCTCTCTGGTATCCGGTAAGGTATAAAATGTAAACAAACAAACGCTACTACTTAATACCTAATAATTCCCTAGCTGACGTTGTACGCTTGTTGGCTGAGCGGTCTGATCTTAAGTCTAACGTAAAGTGGGGCGGGTTTCGATCCCAGCTTCAAGCGTCCTACGTGTCTAGACACACTGAAGAGTTGTGATATAACGAAAAAGTCTGTCTGTGGATGACAATATATACATAAGGAATTCAGTGATTGTCTTAAGAGAATGAATTTAATTTTTGTGAGAAGGAAGTTAAATAAGATCAATTTTTTAAGTGTAGTAAAAATTACTTTAATTCAGTTTTAATTCTCTTAAAGCAACGTTAAATTTACGAGTCTGCCCTACTGTAGATTGTAGGAAGAACAGATGGATTCATGCCTTTAGCACGAAGTAAAAACAGCTTCATCCAGGTTTTAAACTCGAGTTGCCGAGTACATTTCCAACAACGATAGCCGTTACACTAAGCGCACCTCTGTTATGTAAGTAATTACACTGTAAGCAAGTTTCTGTATTTTGGGGAAAAAAGATATAATATAAACGTAAAAAACGTATTGAAAATGAAACAAGAAAGAAATACTGTTTGAATTGAGTGATACACGTATCTTTTCTCTTTTTTAATGTTTCGACAAGGAGACAAAGACAATAATCGAAAACACAGCTGGTATAATCCTCACAGGAGGTAAGGTTAATTGTTCAGTCCTTGTCACCCGTTACTTCCTACGCTTAGAGAAGAAGCAGAGTAAGTTAATGAAGTGAAAATGACGAATTCACATAAAATCGAGCCTCATTCAACTATCAAGAGAGTCCATCATTCGTGCTCGCAACAACCCAACTGCGGACTACAGATGTCAGTTCCGCCTACTTCTGGTAGTTTCAGCTCCGTCCTTCTGCGTCGAGATTCTCAATTCTCTTCCAAAAATGTCTTCCTCTCGCTTCCCAGTCCGATGTCTTTCCGGTCTCTAGAGCTTCCACTTGACACATTACTACCAGTTTTCTCACTTTCCTTTCCTCGTCTTAATACTACGTCCACCCCACTCTCGGTGTCATAGCCAAACCAAGGGTGTCCAAAAAGTTATCTGGGGATTTAAGTCTCTTGGAAACCGAAGTTAGAGATTCTCGAAGCAAACGGACTATTTCATAATTAAAGCAAGTTGATCTCTATCTAGTAAACTTTCTTTGAGTATTATAATTAGAGTACATAACTTACTAACAGAAATGCTGTTTAATTTTTACAAATAATACGGTGTCTTTTGATACATATAAATATATATATATATATATATATATATATATATATATATATATATATATATATATATATATATATATATATATTAGTATAGCGCAGACACAGAGTCTACTATGCTTGGTAAGCTGTCAGTTTCTTGCTGATGCTAATTATGAGACCAAAATCTCGGTCTGATGATTATATAGGCGAAGCAATGTGTTTCACAAAACGTAGATGAATCTACATTTTCTTTTTTAAGTATTCTAAATTGGTATATAAATGCTCTATCACTGATATTCTAAATTGGTATATAAATGCTCTATCACTGATATTCTAAATTGGTATATAAATGCTCTATCACTGATATTCTAAATTGGTATATAAATGCTTTATCACTGATATTCTAAATTGGTATATAAATGCTTTATCACCGATATTGTGGACTATTTATGATGCAATTTGTAAATAAAAACATTTCACAAACACATATCTGGGAAAATCTTGTAATAAAAAAATTAAAAAATGAAAACATTCATACTGCTTGAAAATAATCAATCAGCACCACAATGTTTAGTCAAAAGAAAAAACACAGAGTTATCTAAGCTAATGCGTAAAATGCTCAAACCATTGACTAGAGCAAAACTAGAATAACTGAAAGAGCCAGAAACTACTCACCCAGGTTTCACCGAACGGATCATCAGGATAATTCAGAATTATCCTGAAGATCCGTAAGATAAAATATTTGGTAGGCAGTTTCTGGCTCTTTTAGGTATTATATATATATATATATATTGTTCTAATGGTTAGTGTTTTCGCCAATATTCCGGGATACCGGAGTTCAATCCCAGGTCAAGTCATATCAAAGAATTTAGAAAATGGTACTTGATGCCACCTTGCTTAACACTCTGCATCTTAAGGTACAGATCAAGAGTAAAGTAAAGCAATCCAGGGAAATGAGTAGCACCCTCCCCTACAACTCACTGTAGTAGCTATTGAAAGGGGAGTTTTCGGGTTGCCCTTGACTACGATCGCCAAATTTATATATATATATATATATATATATATATATATATTCTTCAATCCAGTAACTCTGGAGTAGGGAACAATTCCATCTGGACAAATAAATTATTCAAATTTCGAATATTTAAATGTTCCTGGTAAAGAGCTCAATGTAAAAAAATTCACAGAGCAAATAATATTATTTCAAGAAAAAATATTATTTTAAGAAAAAAATATTATTTCAGTAAAAAATATTATTTCTAGAAAAAATAAATTTATTATCCTAATGTGACAGAATATTGTTTTTTTTTTTCGTGAAATAATATATACATATATACCTCTTCGGTTAAAGAAGACAGATTGTTTTGTTTTAAAAATCTTCAAGTAAAGACGTTCGAGTCTTCTTGTTATTTTTCTTATGTCTGAGTAAAGATGGTGAAAAAAGTACCCCATACTAGCCTAAGTGCTTTCGACCATTTCGAAGGTCATCTTCGGGGGTTGTGTTTGGTTGTTTGTTGTAGTAAGTTTTATTTACATTTATTTGGAGGGTTTTTTAATAGATAGAGCCAATTCCCCCATCTATTTAAAAAAAACATTCCGCATAAATATAAATAAGAATGTTATTCGTTAGGGTCCCATTTATGGGTCATATTGTTCTGTTTGAAAATTAGTTATCATATAAGTAAGTAAAGTTGGCGACCATAGTCGAGGATGACCCGAAGGCTCCCTTTTCGATAGCTACTACACCGAGGTGTAGGGGAGGGCGCTACTTCTTTTCCTCGGATTGCTCCACTTTACCCTTGATCCGTACCTTATAATACTGAGTGTTAAACAAGGAGGCATCAAGTACCATTTTTTGAGTCTTTAGTATGACTCGACCTGGGATTGAACCCTGGTCTCCCGGGCCATTGGCGAACACTCTAAACGCTAGACCAATGTCCGGTGTATATAATATAACCGTGTACAAAAAAAATTAAGAAACTACTCAAAAAATGTAAATATAAATATATATTGTACGCAGTTCCTAAACTTTTCGGCATGAAATAACCCCAGACGGGTTGATATGCCGTAAAATCAGTCAATCTTATATTTTCCGGATAGTTACTGGTCGATCACAACAGGGTTCAGATTTCATAGTATTTTGACTGTGGGAAAATGTCTTGTTATAATCTGAAGATTTATGCCCAGGATAAAACGTTATCCGCATGAGCCTTTGTTAGCTTGATGAGTGTTTCTGATCTTCTGCGTGTACATTGGTTGAAGTCTAGATGGCCTTCCAAGAACGATGAATGATAGAGTTGTATGGCTATGGAGAGGACCATGACAATCCGTACTATCAGCTCAACTTGATGATCATGATTCAGTCGTGAAGCTTGACACAGGATCAGATCTTATGTTCAACTTTGATGTCACACTTGTAATAATTTAGATTAAATAGTTGAACGGGAATTCTTTGAGGTAAACAAAAACTAAATATTTTGACACGTGTTCAAGATCAACATTGATCAGGTGGTTTTCAATCAGGGTTGTCAACCAGAAAATATTAAAAAGCCGGTCTCAGAACTTAATAGATTAACCTATTATGTCGGTTTTTAATGTTACGCATGATATTTTCTAGAGGAATATCAAACAATCTGCTTTTTCATGGAAGTAAAAAGAAATAACTTAATAATCGATCTAAAAGAATATTTACATCAAATCAGTTTTAGTGGTTCGTTTTCTTTGAAAATATGAAAATACTTATTCGTTCAAATTATGGACACTTCTCAATTAGGAGGCGGCATGTTAACTAAATTATTTCGCTTTCGTCTCATCTTGGAGAGCAAAGAATAAACAAGAAACGCTTTAGCGGACTTGAAAAAAAAAAAAAAAAAAAAAAAAAAACGGATAAAATATTTTTTGAAAAATCATTGACCGACAAATCGAATCTTGCAAATCAATAATTCATTCAATTTTTATTTCTGACGGCAGTGTTATCAGTATTAGATTTTTTCCGGAAGGTTTCAACGTCTTTTAAATTAATTTTCTATCCACATCGGCTTACGCATGCGCACCGACGAACATACAAATTCTCTGTACATTAAAAGAAACAATCCTGCACACACAAACACCCTAGCACACATACACAAGTGCAAAAGCTCATACATGCACTTATATTGCTGCATAGATAACAAAGCGTCTTCCTATATTCTCACCAGCACATATATTCATCTATAATTTGAATAATATGCAGCATTAAATTTTACAGAGTGATAAAAATCAACTGAAAATTACACATGGTTTTCGGATTGAATGTTTACATATGGCAGCACGTTCCTCTGAAAATAATGGCATTTAGAAGAATTCGAATCTGTATGAAGAAATGCAGAAGAATTCGAAACTGTAAAAGAAATTTAGAAGAATTCGAATCTGTATCAAGAAATGCAGGCCTTACGCAAAACAGTTTATACTTTTCATGACAAAATTAAAGCTGAATCGTTACTTGAAATTATAATTTATGGTTGATCGTATTGTAATTAGCTTCACTGATGTTGATAGCATTAGATTTATATCAGTAGTGCACTCTCACGGACGCTAACTAAACCCATGGAGAAAAAGCTTGACGGCCACTACACAAGAATGCTGCGAGCAATATTTTACAAGTCCAGGAGACAGCACCCCACAAAGCAGCAGTAGTACAGCCACTTACCACCCATCACGAAAAGTATCCAAGTAAGAAGAACCAGACATGCGGGACACTGCTTGAAAAGTAGAGATGAACTCATAAGTGATGTAATCCTGTGGACCCCCTCGTATAGACGAGCAAAGGCAGGACGACCAGCTAGGACCTACATGCAACAGCTCTGTGCCGATACAGGGTGTAGTCTTGAAGACCAACCGGAAGCAATGGACGATAGAGAGGGGTGGCGGGTGAGGGTCAGGGAGATCAGTGCTGATGGCACGACACAATGATGATGATGATGATGATGATTTCTAAATAATTTCTTTACACTGAACGCGAATTTTTCTTTCTTCGTTTTTAATGGCGTATCTGTATTTATGAAGTACTTAATACCAAAGCCGTCCTTGCAGTAGAACATTAGTGGTACTATTTAACTCATAGCTGGGAGGATAAGGAGGGTACATCCCTTTTCCAAAGCTATTAACTCGAAACTGAAAGTATTAGCGTTAATGGAGTTTGAACTGACTTACAACTATGTCGCTGATCAGCAGGTCAGCCAAACGCCAGGTGGAGTGGGGATGTCCTCGTGGTGTAATGGTTAAAGAGATGGACTGCGGAATCGCAGTAAGCGAGTTCGTACTCCAGTCGCGCTATTACGTTTACTTTCGGGCAAATACCCTTGGGTAAGGTATGAACCCCCTTATCCCCCCAGCTATGGGTTAAATAGTACAACTACTGTTCTTCTAGGAGAATGGCTTTGGCATTAAATAACCTACTAAGGTTGATATACCATTAAAGAAGAGGGCACCTCGGGTAGCGTAATGGTTAGCAAGCTTGACTTGCAAACCTACACGAGTGAGTTCGAGTCTCATTGGGTGCCCCATTCATATGGCCTTGTGCCACATCTAAGCAGAAAGCTTAGTAAATTACCACTACGCCAGGTGGATGTCCACGCGCCGGACTTTTATGTACAGATGTTAATGTACTTAAAATTTCTACGATACGACATAAGACCCACCTAGATTGTCGTTATATGTGTTTACGGAACCCTTCCGCCTCGAGCAGTAAGTGGCCCAAAGTCATTTTTAAGTGAAGTAAAGTGAAGTAAAGCTCGTTTGAATTTAGAGTTTTTCTTTATCTAAACTGATTACCTAAAGAAGGCAAAAGAGCTTTGTTAGCTCAAGTATTTATCCATAGCTGTTGTGTGGCGGGAAGAGACAGGTGCATTCATGACTTTTTCAAAGCATTACCGCTAAGTGAAATGCATACAGCTTCATCTAAGATTTAAAGTTGGGTCACCGATTTCATTTTCTGCGACGATAACCATTTCGTTAAATCCATTGCATTCCCGTAGTAACAGAGATCTTTGGTGATATTGTTGCGTTCATTTAAGAAGGAGGGAAGGGTTCTAATTTTTATTTTATTGTTATTTCTTTTATATCAAGAATATGGACAATTAAAAACGCCATATAGCTTTAACAGGAATCATTCAGTTTGAAATTGAAGTAAAATTACTTTATTTTTTAAGTTAGCTCATTTAAGTGTATTTCTTTGATAAAAACTAAACGGTTTGGCTTATATATATATATATATATATATATATATATATACGTTCGGTTAAAAACCGCAGTTTGGGTTGGTTTCTTTGTCTTTAATGGCATATCAACTTCTTGGGTTATTTAATGCCAAAGATATCCTTCTAAAAGAACAGCAGTGATGCTATTTAATCGATTACTGGGATGAAAAGGGGATTCATACCTTTCGTAATGATATTTATCTAAAAGTGAACGTAATAATAAGACTGGAGTTCGAACTCACTTACTACGATTCCGCAGCCCAGCAGTTTAATCATTATCCCACGAGGACTCTCCCGAAGACTGGGGACTGTTTTCTTTTCAAGATATTTAAGTCGGCTACTGTGTGAAACTTACTGTACCACCTTGACTCGGACATAAAATGAGTAACGAAAACTCTTGAACGTTTTCACTTGAACATTTTGAAAAGAAAACAATCCGCGGTCCGAACATAACGACTTGCTACCTAAGTTCATTATATATATATATATATATATATATATATATATATATATATATATATATATATATATATATAAACGACTTGCTACCTAAGTTCATTATATATATATATGTATATATATATATATATAATTGGATCGTAAATAATTTCCGCTCTTGGAAAGCTAGTTGTAACTTCGCATTCCAAACGTTAAATGTTTTAAAAACAAGAGAAAACTATCTAATTAAAAAATGCCATTTTTATTTCTGTAGTGAAAGAGTGTACATCAAAATTCAATGTAGGATCTCTCGTCTCTAAAATGGAGAAATCCAAAGACAATATTAGATATCTTGTAGGAATTTAAAAATAACAAAAAATACTCCAGAAACAGTTAAGAAGATTTGCAGTGCTTATGGCCAAGAAGTCATTACTGATCACCATGTCCGAAATTGGTTTTCAAAGTTTCGTTCTGGCAATGTATAAAAAAGAGATAAACTCATACTAAGAAAGTGTTCAGGTCTCAATCAAGATGTTTTAAGAGAATTTGTGGAATGCAATGTGAGTAAAAGAACTCGGAAATTAGCACTTTTTTAAAAATTAGCAATCCGGATTGAATATTAATTCATTCTCAGTTATTGTCACTGATTTGCGCTTTGTCTGTTGTTGCAAATTCCTTAGAATTTACTTTCTGTATTCTCTGAAATGGTAAAGTCCCTCCACAAAAAAGAAGCTTCCTGAGTATTACGCTAAACCGCATATAGTGGTGCGGATTCAGTTCTGGATATCATAGAAGTGTGGAGTAACCCTTTATTACTCCAAGGTCTACTCTGACTCGGAGAGGTAGTATCTGTTAGGGTCCCATCTATGGGTCATATAGTTCTGTTTGAGAGTTACTTGTGTAGGAATACTTGATATCATTTAACCGTGTGCAAAAAAAAAAAAAAAAAAGATTTCAGAAACTACACAAAAATGTAAATATTTACCTCAACACATCACAATCTTCGATTTACAGCACTTGAAAAACATAGGAAAAGTAGACAAGCTGGATGATTGGGATTCTCATATTCTTTGTGAGAAGAATAAGGAAGCTCGAATAACCATAGCAACAAGTCAACTTTTAAAGCAAAAAAATAACCGATTTCTCAAGAATTTCATTGTAGGTGTCCAAAAAGAAAAAAGGATTTTTCTTGACAACGTGGATTGACAAGGATGAGTTTACTCAACAGGAAAAATTTCATGAAAGAATGTTATGCTGGGTGAATGGTGGAGTCACCGCAGTATTTCTTATTTTGAGTCTTTTAGCCCCAATCAGACTTTCAATGCAGACTTATACACTCCAAAGCCGCAACGTGTGCTTGGAAATCTAAGAAAACGCTTGGCACTTGTCAACAGGAGAAACGTTGCGCTCTTGCTAGATAACGCAGGGCCACATTTAACCAGAATCACGTAGAAAAAAATATTAGATTTAGGCAGGTTTCTTCAACCCTTTGCAACATATTCACCAGTAGTTGTATTATATGATTTCCACCTTTTTCGTTCACTACAAAATGCCCGGATTGGAAAAAAAAAGTTTTCTCTAGAAGATTAGATGAAAATTTTAGTGGAAAAATTCTTGAGCTCGAAACCAGCTGGATTATACTTGAGAGGAATCAACAAGCGACCTTGTAAATGGCAAGTGGTAATTCATAATAATGGCGAATATTCTATTGATTGAAATCTATTCATCAATGAGAAAATCATATTTTACTTACACAGAAATTATTCATAACCCAACCAACCATATATATATATATAAGATTAGCAGATAGGAATATTTCTTGGTAGACATTTCTTTTTTAATTGTTTTCATCACTGTGACTTACCCAGTCGGCCTGGACCGAAGAATACATCGACTGCCTCTCTGCCGAGGGGTAAGACTCCTCATCAACGAGCGTCCTGATATGACAATAAAGAATCTAATGGTGAGGTTCCAGCAATGCTGGAGCTTTGGGGAATAAGGAGTACCCTTCATTGCCATCTGGCCGGAGTGGTAGCACCTGATAGGGTCCTATCTATGGGTTAAATAGAACTAAACTGCGTACTTATACTAAACTGAATTGTTTGAATTAGAATGGCATGTCTAAACTGAATAGCTTGAAGTAGAAATGCATTTGACAATTAAACTGTGTACTTACCCTAAGCTGAATTGTTTAAAAATAAGTAAAGTAAAGTTGGCGACTGTAGTCGAGGGCGACCAGAAGGCTCTCTTTTCAATAGCTTCTACACCGAATTGTAGGGGAGGGCGCTACTCCTTTCCCTGGATACGTACCTTATATTGCTGAGTGTTAAGCAAGAAGATAGCAAGTACCATTTTTAAAGTCTTTGGTATGACGCGACCAGGGATTGAACCCAGGTCTCCCGGACCATTGGCACACACTCTACCCACTAGGCCAATGAGCCTGATTATTTAAAATAAAATTGATTTTACATTTAAAATGCGTACCAATGCTTAACTGAATAGTTTGAAATGGAACTGTTTTGACATATAACTGTGAGTAAACAAAAACTATACTTATACTAAACTGAGTTGTTTTAATAAGAAGTGTTTGACTAAACTGAATAGCTTGAAATAGAAATATTTTTACAATTAAACTGTGTACTCATGCTAAACTGGATTGTTTGAGATAGAACAGTATATTTGTATGAAAATGGATTTGGCATTAAATAAATTACGAAGGTTGATATGCCATAAAAATCGAACCAACCTACCAACCAACCTTTTCACTGTGACGGAAAGTTTTTTTTAAAGATTTGAAAATAATTTTTAAAAGAGTTGATATGTCTCAAAAGCAATAACAAATGGGTTGATAACGTATTTCATACCTAACCTAGGCATTTGTTTATGTAGATGATTATGTGTTGACCCAGGTCTATCAATCCTGTTTCAAATCCGTGTTTTGAAGTTGGTTATCTATCTATCTATCTATCTATCTAAGTAGAGTTTTTCATGATGTATAGATAAATCGTAATCGGTCCTTTAGTAACCAGGCATGGATAGGTCTATTTGGTAGCTGTTTTATTCAACCTACCCTAGAGATGGAATTTTATGCTTGTTTCCAATTGAAAATAATGAACGTGGTTGTAAATTTGTCCAGCGAACGTTTTATTGCAGAAATTAACTCATGTATAGCACCAAAATGTTTGTGAGGATTTATGGGTCAATAAACGCCTTAGAGAATGAAACGTTTATAGTTCCCAGCTAGTTACTACTCGTTCAAGGAATTGAAATACAACTCAATTATTTGGCTTTGATTTTCAAGTGTACAGAAAAATCACAGGAAAAAGTATTGGAAAAAGCCCGTAGACTTATTTTCTGACAAGGGAATTTCCAGGAAGATGTCTACGTAATACGGTTAAACAAAAGATAAGGATTTGTTTTAGTTAACCTGATGGTCATAAAGTAATAATACAGACATTGTAAATCAGAACATTTGTTAAAAACTCCAAAAGACTTTTTTTTAAAAATTGTAGTTAAAATAGGTTCCGATCTTTAATCAGCAACTGCAGACGATTGGCTAAGATCAGGGAAAAAATCTTCGAATTGATTTGGCTGAAAAATTCTAGAAATAAAAAAAATTCTTAAAATAATTTTCTTTAACTTTATCATTCTTATTAAAAAGACAAAAAAAACTATCATTGATATTTGACCAGTCCATTCTATGTTTTGACGTTTTACGGTTTTGACCAGTCATTTCTACGTTCTTCTTCAGCTATTCTCTCTGTATGTAAAGTGAGTATATCTGGTCATGTAAAGCAAAGTGTTTGTTTGTTTGGATTTTTTGGCATATCAACCTTTGTAGATTATTTAATGCCAAGCAAAATGATTATATACACAAATTCTGAAATCCGTCTGAACAGCACCACTCATAATATCTGGAAAGAGTCATATTAGCATTCGTGAGATATTTTTTGCCAAAGTCATCTCTTCAAACGGACAACAGGACAGTTTAACACATAGCTGGTTGGGGGTAAGGACAGATCATACCTTTCCCCAGAGTATTAGAAAGGGAATGTTGGAGTTTGAAATCGCTTGCTACGATGTCGCAGTTCAGCACGTTAGCAACTGCGCTACGGGGACTAAAATCACCAGGAGTATTTGATAGGAATATTTGAAACCACATAAGTGTGCCCAAAATATTTGTAATTGACATAAATCATGATAGACAGACAGAGAAAAATACATCAATTTTAGTGAGAAGATTTTTTAGAATTCACTAAGCTTTGTTTTGTCTGGTATACATTGTTTCCCATATTTGTGTACGTAAGTGTTCATGTGATTTAAGCATGATACAAGATAAGATACATCTTGTCAAGGAACCGCGTGAGAGACATAAAAATTTATTGTCCTCTGCGGAAGGAAGAAACCCTCTCGAAGATGCTCTTAAGTGTTTTTTTTTTTTCTTTTCTAGTGACAGTTTCAACTGGGAAAATAGACAGAAGCTCATTTGTGATTTTTATCGGAAGAAACTGTCTGAGGGAGTGCTCAAACTTTATAGAAACTATTAAAAGTTCAAAATTGTTTTTTGATAATACATTTTATTTTATCCATTGGTTATTATTGTGACGGATATCGGCACGGAAATAAAATCAGCGTACCGAGTTCAAATTCCAACCGATACTACTTTCACTCGGCATTAATGCCCTTGGGAAAGGCAAGAACTCGTTTCTTCTCCATTTCAATGGTGGTATTACGCTGCCCACAACTTGTTAAAGTTTTCATTTTAGTCATTTCAAATTTTAGCAAAGACTATTTTCATTTAGAGTACTCCTTCATTGCCATCACTCTCTGGCCAGGATTTGTAGTACTTGATAGGGTTTTATCTATGAGTCAATTAGAACTATTTGAGATTTAAACTGTGTACTTATGCTAAACTGAATTTTTTGAAATACAGCTGTTTTACATTTAACTGTGTGTAAACAAATGACAAAGGTTTAATTGAATTGTTAAATAGTAATACTTGTAAACACTTAACTGTGTGCAAACAAATAATTAATAGTAAATAGAATTATTCGTATTAAATAGAAATAAATGAAACCATTTAACTGTGGGAAAAATGTTATCGTCAAAATGTGTTAAGAAATCATATATCTGATATATATATATATATATATATATATATATATATATATATATTTACTAATCTAGTATCTACCAGCATTCACGGTACCAGAAAAAAAAAACGAAAAAAAAAAAACCCGCCAGGAACAAGAGATAAAAGTATCTTGAATCACCGCCCGGGGGAAAAAAGAAAAAAATATTAGGTCAAAAAGAAAGAAAAGGCCAACCTCGTCCGACCCCTTAAAAGAAATCAAGGGATACGCAGTCGGTTGGTCAAAAGAAAACTAAAATCCTTCCGCGAATCCTGCAATGCTACAATTACAAAAGTGCTCAACACAAGTGGAGCCAATTATAAAATTAACTTATTTATTTATTTTATTTATTTATTTATTTTTGTTATGTAAATTCTAAGCTAGGTGTTTTTTTGGTGAATATAAGACGGCGCTTTCTCCTTTAGCATTAGTTGGAGTTAGGCTTCCTGATGATCCGATAAGGTGAAACTTTAGTAGAAGATTTCCAACTCGCGATTTAAGTTAATTTTATATATATATATATATATATATATATATATGTGTGTGTGTGTGTGTGTGTGTGTGTAGGATGTCGCATTGAATAACTTACAATGGTTGATATAGCATTAAACGAAACGAAACCAAGCCAAACCATAAAGACAGTTTCACTGCAATGCATTTTTTATAATTGCATTTTGTCCAGAATCATTTGTTTGTCTTCAGGTTGATATAAGATATTAAATGATATAAGATATTAAATGATATAAGATATCAAAAGATATAAGATATCAAATGTTCTTATCGAATACTAATGATTTATAAACATTACATAGTTTACATTAACTCAAGTCATTTAATTATAATCAGATGTTAGCAAAATGTTTTATATATGTCAGTAACTAATAATCCTTTTTAAATAATTTTAGGTTCAAGTAATGTTTCGTTTGGATGTGTTTTATGGTATATCAACCCTTCTGTGCTATCAAATGCCAAATCCAGTTCATACACACGCATATACACATACACATACGTATACATGTGTGTGCGTGTGTGTGTGCACACGCGCGCGTGATTTGTTAGCGTATATTTTGTTGTTAACATTTTTAAGCGAGATATAATTCCGAAGTTGGCACACAGTTAAATGGCTTAAAGATTTGTTATCCAAAACCAATAATTCTATTCAATATTAATTATCTATTGGTTCATTGGTTGGGTGGCTGGTTGGTTTATTTTATGGCATATCAACCATTATAGGATTATTTAATGCCAAGAATTGCTTTTCTATCTATCTATCTATCTATATATATATATATATATATATATATATAATTTGTAAACTAAATAGCTTGTCGGGAACATTTTTAAACAAGTCAAACTTCATTTGTTGTCACTCCATTAAATGTTTTTAAGTATTGGTACTTAAAATTAGTAATTCTATTCATGAAATATCCCTAATTCAATACTAATCAATTGTTTGCACTTAGTCAAAAGGTTTCAAATATTGTTTTGTTATAATAACATCTTAATTTGTTTCCTGGATGTGACACTAAACTCTATCTGGTTGTGAGCCTCAATTTCACTATTTAAATGTGAGCAAAAATGAGTGATGTTAAATTGAATTGGTTGATTTGGTATTATGGTATATCAACCTTTATAAGTTATTTAATCATATTTACCCAACCCCTCTGCTCGGGCCGAATATGACACTAGGTCAATTTTTTAAGCGGAGTTTAACAGGCTTGAAGTCAGAGTTTTCCTTCTCCTAGACTAGTTGCCTCACCAAGGCTGAAGAACCTAGTCTGTCCCACTATTTACCCATAGCTGGAGGGAGAATAATTGGATTCATACCTTTCCCAAGGGTATTAGTGCTATGTGAAATATATATATATATATATATATATATATATATATATATATATAAAGAAAACGGCAAGAAAAATACATATAAATGGATGAGAAAAAATGTTTCTATCTGAAAATTTCCTAATTTCATATCTTAAACAATCCTGTATAAATGCATCGGCCGAACTTATTAAGGTGGAACTAATAAATCAATAAATCATTTCTCATCGATTTATATGTATTTTTTAAAAATTTTCTTCTTAGAATATGTTTGGCTGATCAAACCTCATACTTTATATATATATATATATATATATATATATATATATATATATATATATATATATATATATAGGGAAAGGAGTAGCGCCCTCTCCTACATCTTGGTGTAGTAGCTATCGAAAAGGGAACCTTTGGGTCTCGCTTGACAACGGTCGCCAACTTTACTTATATATATATATATATATATATATATATATATATATATATATATATATATATATATATGATTTACGCACAAATAGTTTAGAAGTAACGTTTTAAACAAGCCTGGACTCATTTCTTTGAAAATGGGTTTCAAGTATTCCTATCAAAGACGAATAAATCTATTAAGTATTAATCATTTGTTTCCTCATAGTATCAAGTATGAATATGAAACAGAAACATTTCAATTTGACATGAGTCATTTATTTGCACACAGTTAAATGATAAAACAGTTCAATTTTAATGTTAGATAGGACCCTAACAGTTAGATTATTTCAAGTACTGCTATTTGACAGTAATTCTATCTATCAAGTATTTCTATCTAAAACGAACAACTCACAATGTAAATGAATATTTCTATTTTATACATAGACGATACGCTTACAAATACTATCTCGGGTCAGAGTGGACCTGGAAGTAATGGCAATGAATGGAGCCTTATCATCGGATGCTTTAGTGCCTTACCAGAGACACTCAGCGTATTCTTCAGCTCCAGCCGACCGTGAATTGAAGTAACTTGATATATGTGATTTAACTAAGTTATATAAATAAGTTATATAGTATCATGTTTTCTATTTAATATAAATAATTTTTAAATAGATCTATATCACCCATAAATAGAACCTTCACAGGTTCTAACAGATTCGTTAGAGTGGACCTGAGAATAATATCAATGAAGAATTATTCCATATTCCCGAGTGGAGGAGCCTTAACACTGGATGCAGTTTATAGATCTATCCAGGAAAAAAGATCGTAAACTAGAGAATAAGATTAAAAATGAATCAGGCCGATCATAGACAATCGTGTATGATGTCATTTCTTATTTAATATAAAATGCATATTTTATTCAAACATTATATCATATTCAGATAGATGAATCGCATTTATTATTGCGATGGTTATTTCATTTCACGCAACCGTATCATTCCTAAATGAATTATCCAACGAATAAGTGAGTTAAGATAGGCGGACGCAGTGATTTAAGAGAATCAAGAACGGCAACTTATGATTTACCGTCACCAAAAACTTATCTATCTTCAATTTAATATCGACATTTTACGGCGGAGAATCAATTACCAAAATTGCGTGCCTCCATTGATATAAGGCGACTTCTTTCATTTTCTTTTCTTTTTTATAGAAATCTTCCTATTAAAGATAAACAAATACTTATATATAGGAAATTGATTATAAATAAGATGCGAAAGAAAAATTCTTATAAATAAAAATTTAGAAATAGATTTACAGAAGAAAACACACACACACACACACACACACACACACACATATATATATATATATATATATATATATATATATATATATATATACCTTTATTATGTTAGTAATGTTTACATTATTTCCCGACCAGTAGCAATCAGTTTCTTTCGGATTTTCAATATATTTTTTCTATAATAAAGTCATTTATATAGATTTATATAATGAAATCATTATTTATGTATTTACATTATGCATATACAGTGCTCTAAAATATATTCAGTCCGCTTGGCATATTTCTTTTTTTTTGTGCGGAATTAACTAACTTGGAATTAAAATGTGTTGGAGGGTAGGATGGATACATGCTTTGATTCGTGAAGATGAAAGCAAGGATTAATAATAATAATAATAATAATAATAGTAATAATAATAATAATAATAATAATATGGGACTTTGTACGTACACACAGATCACCTAATCTCGGCCAGAAGACCAGACCTTATTATAATAAAAAAAAAAGAGAATATGCAAAATTGTGGACTTAGCTGTCCCGGCTGACCACAGAATAAAACTGAAAGAATGTGAAAACAAGGATAAGAACCTCGACCTTCCAAGAGAATTGAAAAACTATGGAACATGAAGGTGACAATTATACCAATTGTGATTGGTGCTTTTGGCACAGTAACTAAAGAATTATTAAAGGGCCTGGAAGACTTGGAAGTTGGCGGACGAGTGAAGACCATCCAAACGACAGCATTATTAATTATTAATAATGAGAAGAGTCCTGGAAACTAGAGGAGACTTGCTGTCACTCAAATTCCGGTGAAAAACCATCAGCTGGTGCTGATGTGAAAAACTCTAAAGGAGTAAATAAAAAAAATAATAATATCTTTGAGCAGCGAGCTATGTTGAGCAGTCAAAGTCTACCAACGTCTTCACATTCGGTTGGTCGAGGACTTGCAGCTCTGCCGGCGTCAGGATTACTCCGCAGGTTTAGGGGTTCAGTCATGTCTTTCAACTATCAAGTGCAAGCAAGGGGAACGCAATGAGAAGGCCTCCATCCAGCTTCTCTTCAATTGAAATCCAAGATGGCTCAATTTGAGAGAGGCGATGGATAAAAAGTAAGGCTTCTCAAGATCTGTGTTTAATCTTAATCTCAATCTGCTACACCAAATACAAATAAAAGATTTGATTCTCGGGTGTCCCTAGGATCTCAGGAACCGGGTATGATTTAACTTCTGCATCCTTCTCCCAACGAGTGTCCTCGATATGAGACCAAATTATCGGATAGCTAGGCTCCAGAGCTGGAACTCTGGGCAGTGTAGAGTACCCCTTCATTGCCATTACTGCAAGGTCCACTCTGACTAGGAGTGGTAGAGCCTGTTAGGGTCCCAATTAGGGGTCAAATAAAACTATCCAATCATTATCTATACTTTAAAACATTTCACTGGGTGATATTAAATCGAATTATTAGTATTGCCTTGCAATACTTTGAATCATATAATATGTGGATACGAATGTATAATGTTGAATAGAATTACCAGTGTTATGGAGCAATTCTTGAAATCATTTAACTGTGTACAAAAAAAATGAACTCTAACTAATTTAGACTTGTTACCGACAAACTATGCGTTTACAGATATATATATATATATATATATATATATATATATATATATATGCAAATTTCATTAAACATAATAGACATTTTATGTCTACATATTCTCTTCTGGATCCGTTCGAATTCCCGTATTACTTTTATCATATTCGGGGGGAATTGATTTATGTATTGTCCATAGTTGTATGTATCCCTAGTACTTTCTGCCCGACTTTGGGCCATCATCAGGGGAGGATCTATTACAAAAGTGATGTAACTTTTGTTTTAGCATATTACTACTGTGTAAGGGCAAATTCGAGGTTTTAAACTTATTATAATATATAATAAGTTTTATTTTCTAATTAGGATCAGTGGGGAGTATGTTTTTGTGAATCAATGTTTTTAATGATTGATATACCATTAAATCCTACCAAACAACCGACCACTCAAAGCCTTCTCCATTGACAGGTTGCGACACAAGATCGATTTTTCTGTGAAATACTTCCGGTTTAAATTCAGTCTTCTTTCTCCTAGACAAGCTGCCATACAAAAGCTGAAGAGTTCATTCTGCCCCATTAAATACCTATGTGTATGAGAAGGGATGACTTCATGTGACTAAGTGAACAATTAACAGTTTTGGGTAAGATTTGAACTCGACTCACTGAGTCCATTTTCTTACGACGATAAACATTATAGAATGCCCCTCCACTCATAGGTAACCCTGGAATTATGGTTAGCAAGGAAGTCTCGCTTATTCTTACACTGGCGAGTCTAATCCTCAATGAAAAGTTATGTATGCTTACCTAAGCCGAGAATGTTAGAATTCAATGTCTGTGAACTTTTTCAGACGCCCTTAGGAAATTTTTCAGGTTGTTTTTTTGCGTCCTAGGTTCACCGCTTTGGTTGCTCTTTGGATCACGGGTCTTAGTATGACAAACTCCCTTGCCTTTCTTCCTCTAATATTCCATTCCCTCAGGAAGTGAACTCATCCTGGGATCTAAGGGTAACGTACCACTTCGGCAAAATCATTTATCGATGCAACAGATGACGCTATTCAGTCATTCCTATCACATCACTCGTAAAAACTTAGTTTAGATATATTGAAATATTAAATAAAAAACATGATAAAATATTGGACACCAGAGGAATTCGTGGAAATTTGAACGTTTACTTAGTGCATAGGAATAGTATATATATATAAATATATGTGTGTGTGTGTGTGTGTGTGTGTGTGTGTGTGTGTGTGTGTGTATACGAGGGTTTTTTCAATAAATAAGGATGATTGCAAAGAATAGCAAAGTACATTTTTTGTCGGGATTTTTCCCCATAAATGTAAGCACGGCCTTTTTAAAAATCAGTTCATGACAATTCTTTCATCTTGCAAATATATTTATTTTGATGCTATTTATAATGGCGATAGATTAAGCAGAGTGCTCCTGACTTAAACAGAGTACACCTAACTTGAACTAGCCCCAAATTTGCGATGGCTGAGTAGTACTAATCATATGAAATTTACTGAAGAATGTGTGATGTCTATGGAGAAACATGTTTCAGTCAAGTAAATGTTTACAATTGGGCTAAACCTGGGTTTTCTAATACGTACCTGAGTCGAAAAGGCAGTCCATGGATTGGAAATATACTGACTCTTTGGTAAAGAAAAAAACCCGGGCATAACGATAGAGTTAAGAAGGACTTGCAAACAGCCTTATGAGGCATTTCTTGAAAATGCGCAAATGTGAATATTACTTTTGTCCAATCCTTAGGCAAAATTTACCTTATTAATTGAATATAAAATAAAGGAAATTAAATAAGAAACCTTTGCATAAAGCATTTGCTCGATGCTGTTGTATCAGAGCAAGTATAAAATATAAAAATTATTACAATAATGAACAGTAGAAATCAATTACTCGAAATTTCATACGGTAGGCACAATCGCCAGACAGAAATGTGAGATTAGTTGCTGAATAAACGTATTTATAGAGTAGTATATAATCACATGGTAAGAGGTAAGTGTACTTGATACTAACAAGAGAATAAAGTGCATCCAAAAGTTTGGTGTGATCCGGCATTTCTTTAAAAAAAAAAACACCTTAAAATGAGATATCTTTGCATTTATTATGAAAGATAACTTTTCATTAACTACCATGCACTTATTATTATCCACCCCCCCACGAAAAATGCACATGACGATACAAATGATCACACAACAGCATTATATTTTGGTTCCATCAATAAAGCAACCACCTAACTTAATAATAATTTAGTTTGGTGGTTGCTTTATTGATGGAACCAAAATGTAACAAATACTTGGAAATCTTTCAAACAGTTTTTGGAACCAAAATATAACAAATACTTAGAAATCTTTCAAACAGTTTTTGAAAAAAAAATGATAGATAGCAAACTTTCGCAAACATTCTTCAAGCACTGAAAAAGCTCTCATTCACTCTTTGGGTATTCTTTTCAAGTTCTCCTTTAAAATCCATCTCATACGGATTCAATGGAAAAGAGGCCAAAAGAGTGAGGCAGCCAAGTCATGATTTCAAAAAAGTCATTTCTTTTTTCTTCTTAAGGTAACTTCGATATAATTCAGAAGAGAGTTTTGGACCGCTGTCTTTTTACGAGGAGAAATGTTACGAAATGATGTAAAAACCAGACAAGGGAAGTAAAAAATGTAGTAAAATCCGACAATATAGAGAAAAAATTGATAATAAGGTAATCCAAGCAGAAGGAGAGATGTATTGAGAAAGAAAGTCGACATTATAGCGTTTCGGTTCAAATGAACCGTTATCAAGTCTGTGAGGTGCCCGTGGTGTAGTCGTTATCGTCGTAGGAAATGGACACGGCGACACGAGTTCAAATCCTGGACGAGAATGATTGCATTTCACATAGCACTAATACCCTTGGGGAAGGTATGAATCCAATTATTCTCCCTCCAGCTATGGGTAAATAGTAGGACAGACTAAGTTCTTCAGCCTTGGTGAGGCAACTAGTCTAGGAGAAGGAAAACTCTGAATTCAAACCTGTTAAACTCTGCTTAAAAATTGACCTTGTGTCATATCCTGCCCGAGCGGAGGGGTTGGTAAATAGTAGCAAGTCTGTGAGAAATGGTATTAATGATGTTAAATCAACGATGGATGTTTAAAAAAACAAAAATACAAAAACCTAAGGAAAATCTATATATCCTGAAAGAGTTGGCCGTTGAATCCGTAAATCAGCGTTTGTTTTTAGAACTACGTCATTTTGACTTATTTGGAATATTGTAAAGAATTTATAAGTTCTATTTGTTCATCGACGAAGATTTCGAATCCAAACCTGATAATCGATTAATATAGCTTTTTTGTTATTTTCTTTATGATTTCCTAAACCTGAATCAAATCTTCAACCCTCTCAGCACCAAAATGCTCCACACTATAACAGACCCTTCAGCATACTTAAGGGTAAAAACCATATAATCATCATTTAATCTTTTTCCAGATTTTCTTCTCACATACACTCTCACCTGAAAATTAAATAGTTCAAATTTAGACTCATCGATCAAAATTATATTTTGCTAGTCTTATAATATCCATTCATAATGCTATTTTTCTTATAACCAGCTTTTCTGCTTATTCACCATTTGTAGCAGTTTTTTTTTTTACAAAACATTTCTTGAACTGCACTAATCAAAGTAGATTTTTCATAGTTAAAAAGGACACTGCTTACTGTCGAGGGGAATGATGTTCACCTATCAACTCTAGGGTAGTTTTCTTTTATTATCTTTTGCTCACAGTAATCAAGTATTTATCTTTGCCTGCAGTTATCACTTTTGGTGGTCCATCTCTCTTTCTCGCAACATCTATGCCAGTTTCTAACTGTCTTTCTAACAAATATTTCCCCCATGTTTAGAAATCGTCAACTTTCAATTTGTTTTTGAGAGCAGCTTTCTTGGAATTAAATGTCAGTTTGTGTCCTTCCCTGCTTAGATTTTGATAGTTTTGTGCAAATAACTTCAAAATTAAAAAAAAAAAAAACTATGAAAATACTATTATAATTGAACAATCTTTTTTTTTCTTTAAACAGAGACATCTATCCTTTGGTCAAAATGAAGGTTTCTCATGAACAGTAATCAGTATTATAACACTAGTCAGTATTGGGTTGATATTGAGTATTTGTATTAAGATTTAAATTAGTTGAAAATTTTCGTAAATTTCAAAAGGTCTGTAGTGAAAACAAAATATAATATTTCCCATCGGCAGTAATCATAATAAAGCCGCACTGAAATACAACATCTTTGTAAGCAAGTTCGAACCCCAGTTGTACAATTACTTTCACTTTCAGACTTAAACCCTTGGGAAAGGTATGAACCCCCTTATCTCGATAGCTCTGGTTTAGATAGCACCACTGTTGTTCTTTTACTAGGATGGCTTTGGTATTAAATAACCCACGAAGTTTGATAGACCATTAAAAAAAAACTCCATACAAAATCATAATTTTGCAAAATGTATTGTGAAGAAAGAAGTCTAAATTTGAACTTTTTTGGTTTTAAAAGGAGTGTGCATGTAAGAATAAAGCCGGGAGAAGGACTGAACATAATCTAGCAAAATGTACAGAGAAAAATCGAGTCCAAATTTTAACTTATTGCAAAGAGTAAGAAAAGAGAATATATTTGAAGGAAGCCTGGACAAATACTGATAAATAAAAGCAAATACAGTTTAGTTACTGAGATTTTATTTTTTAAAGATATATATATATATATATATATATATATATATATATATATATATATATATCAGTTCAAAATAAGAAGAATGATAGTGTACTTATTTAAGTGGTGAATGATACTGGATAATGTATTAATATGTCTACACTTACGTATCCATTAGCTTATATATATATATATATATATATATATATATATATATATATATATATATATATATATAACGATTTGAGCACTCTGGTATCCGGTAAGGGATAAAATGTAAACAAACGAACGCCGCTGCTGCTGTTGCTACATCATCATCATCCTCATCATGTCGTGCGGCTAGCACGGATATCCCTGACCCTCTTTCTCCGCGGCTCCCTATCATTCATCGCCTCTGGCAGGTCATCAGGGTTACATCCCGTATCATCACATAGCTGCTATATGTATGTTCGAGCTGGCCGTCCTGCTTTTGATTGGCCATATGCGGGGGTCCACAGGAGTACATCACTTACGATCTCGTCCTTGCTTCTCCAGCAGTGTCCGGCATGTCTGGTTCGTCTAGCTTGTATAGTTTTCGTGATAGGTGGTAGGTGACCGTATAGTTGGCGCCTTGTGGGGTGTTGCTGCCAGAACTTGTTCAATATTACTCGCAACATTCTTGTATAATTGCCGTCTAGCTTCTTCTCCAACCGTTTAGTCAGCGTCCAAGTAGTGCATCCATATAGCAGTATCGACACGACCGCAGCCTGGAAGAAACTGCGTTTCATTTTATCGGTCAGGTTTGATTTCCATACGATCGAAAGCCTATTGATAGCTGTCCATGCCTTCGTTAGCCGTGTGTCGATGTCCTTTTCGGTTGATGAGACGCTGCTTCCAAGGTAGGTGAATTTGTCAACCAGTTTCAGGGAGGTTCCGTCTTGTGTGGAAATGTCACCTGTGTGATTAAAGCACATAAATTCAGTTTTGTGTTCATTAACATGGAGTCTAGTGCCTGCAGCGGCTCGTCCCAAACTATGCAGTAGTGTTTCGGCTTGGTTGGGTGTATTGGCCAGCCTACGTGGAACGCTTGTTGGCCGGGTTCCGATCCCAGCTTCAAGCGTACTACGTGTCTGGCCACACTGAAGAATTTTGATATAACGAAACAGTCTGTCTGTGGATGACTATATATAGTTCTTCAGCTATTCAAAATGGTGACAAATCCATCGGAGTGTTCCAGTCGAGAAAAGTGGTCTTTTATTAATTTTTTATTGTCTTAGAAATGCAAATCAAGTGAAATTTACAAAAGACTGTTTTATGCGTTCGAAGAATCATATTTTAATGATAAAAATGTAATAAAGAAGGGATTAAATTGTTTTAAAAAAGGTCGAAATATTTTGCTAAATCAAAACAGGCCAAGAAAGCCTACAATTGCTAGCACACCTGGAATGGTGGATTTTTTAATGCGCTTAATTTGAATAACACTAGAGGACATTTCAGAATAACTGGACGTTTCTTTGGTTATGGCACATGAAGCTGTACATGATGACTTTGACGTTTCTAAAGTCAGTTGTCGTTGGGTTCCCAAAATGTTGAAGTCCGAGCACAAAAAGAGGTGAATCCTGTTATCCCAGCTGTGCCTCTCTCGCTTTGCGAAAGATGGAGAGGACTACTTAAACAGAATTATAACAGGAGATGTGGCATGGATTTGCCACTATGATCTTGAGTCGAAAAGACAGTCGATAGAGTGAAAACATTCTGAATCTCTGGTAAAGAAGAAATTTCGGGTGCATCGGTCATTAAAAGTTCTTGTTGACACTATTGTGGGGGCATGAAATGATCTCTCTGTATTGATTTCCTTGAAAACAGTGCATCAGTAAACAATGCTACCAACTGCTAACTCCTTCGGCCAGCGAAAAAAGAGGTGAAGAACAAACAAATAGGCCTTCAATCTTTTGTGGTCATCTTTCGCCACGACAAAGCTAGAACGGTGGAAACTCTATTAGTTTGGTTGGGAACATCTGTATCGTCCTTACAATCCAGATTCGTCTCTACCCTGATTTCAATTTGTTTTGCCCCTTCAAATATTTCTGTGTGGAACTACGTTTTCAAGCGAAGATGAAATTAAGATCACTGTGAACAAATAGTTAAAAAAAAACATTCTAAAGATTAATATTCTGAAGGAATAGAAAAGCTTGTTTTTCGATGAGATGAATGTGTTTCAATTGGAAAATAAAGCAACATTTTTTCCCCGGTTAAAATGTGATAGTAGCATGAGCCATTACTCGAAAAAAGAAAGAAACAAAGAAACAAAGACACATGGGCAGAAGAAAGTGAAGAGAGAATAAGCTGGATGAAAAAACAAAGAAGATAGATAGATAGATAGATAGATGTTTACTGTGATAAGTTGTGAGCCATACAGATATACAGATAAATGTATGGATACAGAGACAGACAAACATATATGAACTGCCGAAATAGATGCAGACAGAGCAAGCGAAATCGCTGAATACATGTAAACAAGTAGATAGATAGATA
Organism: Sepioteuthis lessoniana; assembly: GCA_963585895.1. Lineage (NCBI taxonomy): Eukaryota > Metazoa > Mollusca > Cephalopoda > Myopsida > Loliginidae > Sepioteuthis > Sepioteuthis lessoniana. Next base: position 74,219,317 of record OY757917.1, on the reverse strand, counting down.
GATAGATAGATACATACATACATGAAATGCAGATCCCTATGTAAATAAAAACTAGTTTTCTAGAAAATATTATAAATACGGAGCAACAAGAAATTCAGCTTAATGACCGCCAAAAGTGGCATTAAAGCGAAAATAATATGAAGACTTTAGTTTGATTATTAAATTTTTTACTAGAAAATAAATATTCATCGATTTTTTCTTTCATTTGTCGGCTCTGTTTGTGGGATTCTGAATTTGCCGACTTTATCCCCTATATTCCAATGGGAAATTGATAGTCCTGTGTATAATATTAAATTGCATTTTATGGTGAGGCTCCAGTTCTTGAAATCTGTGGTACACGTAGTACCTTTTCATTGCCTTTACTGCCAGGTCCACACTTACCCAAAGTGGTAGTACCTGTTAGCATCCAATTTATGGGCCAAATAGATCTGTTTGCGAATTATTTGTATTTGATAGGAGTACTTGATAGCCCATAAACATATACAAAAAAAAAAAAACTCTTCAGGAACAACAAAACAAAACTTCTAAATATAAGAGTACAATGAATGCAATTCCATAATCTTTAGCCATAAAAAAACCCAAGACAGGTTGACATGACTTGAGAATAAATCAATCAAACTTTCTTTTATCTTTTGCTTTAAACTTTACAGGATTTTCGCCAACGGTCCAGAAGGCCTGGGTTCAATCCCAGGTCGCGTCATATAAAAGAATTTAAAATTGATACTTGGTACCTCCTTGCTTAACACTCAGCAATATAAGGTACATATCAAGGGTAAAGTGGAGCAATCCAGGGAAAGGAGTAGGGCTCTCTCCTATACCTTGGTGTAGTAGCTATTGAAAAGGGAGCCTTCGGGTCGCCTTCGACTACGGTCGCCAACTTTACAACTTTACTTTATCATTTTTTATAATTCTTTTCTGCCATTGTATCAGGGAGGAGTACTTGTGGTGTAGTGGTTAACGTGCTCGAGAATAATATCGTAACTAGTGAATTCGAACTCCAGTCACCCTATTGCACTTACTTTCAGACTCATACCATTAGGAAAAGTTTAAACCCTCTTATTCTTCTTGTCATGGATTATAAGATACCATTACTGTTCTTCAACAAGGGTGGTTTGGTTTTATGGCATATCAACCATTGTAGGTTATTTAATGCCGAATCCTTTTTATTACATATATATTAAGTATATGATTTCTAAACACCTTTTCCTGTTACCATTTCTAAATGAGCCTGGGCTCATTTTTTTCATTTATTTTCATTTTTTGAATGGTTTCACTTATTTCTATCTAGTACGGATAATTCTATTTACTATAAATCATTAGTTTGCACACAGTTTAATGTTTTCAAAGTATTGCTATGTATCACTAACAATTCAATTAAACATCAATCCTTTGTTTACCCACAGTTAAATAATCAAACAGTTCTATGTCAAACAATTCAGTTTAGCATAGGTACAAAGATTAAATGTCAAACAGTTCTGTGTGACCCATAGATAGGACCCTGTCAGGTACTACCATTCTGGCTCAGAGTGGATCTGGGAGTGATGACAATAAATGGGTACTCCGCATTCCCCAAAGCTCCAGTAATCCTGGATCCTCACCATCAGATTGCTTAGTATCATATCCAGGACACTTTTAGATGAAGTCTTACCTCTCTGCATAGATGCAGTCGGTGTATTCTGCAGCCCCAGCCGACTGGGCCATACAAGGATCCCTTTAGCATTAGATAACCAATAAAGGTTAATATGCCATTGAAATAAAGAAACCAAACCATTGTATCCGGTCAAAGTAACATTACGCCAATTTGAAGATAGTCAAAAGAATAGCATGTTTTGTTTTGTGTATTTGATAAATGGCTGTGTTGCATAAGGACATTCACGTTTAGATTTGCTAAAGATGTGCTCAGCGCATTGGATTAAACAGGAGTCAGTAGTGAGAAAGAAGATGTTTTTTTTCAACTATCAGAAGACCTGCCTGCCTTTTGAATCAGTATTAGAAATTTTCTCATATGATGTAAGCTCAAAAACTGATCACGATCGTTGATGTGAAGTACACAGCTGATTCAACTATCTTGCAAGAATTCGTTTACCTTTGCTATGGTAGTTAAAGTTTATTTTGCTGATAACTCGATCAGAGATTTTGGTCAGCTCATGTCTGATTCTATGTGTGGTCAATGGGGAGGGGTGCTCAAATTACGACCCCTGGTTCGTATCAGACACATTAAAAGACTTTCTTTATTAGATGTGGTCACATTTCTTTTTTGGATTACACAACTGGGGCTGCAGAATATATCTCAGCAGAGAAGTAAGACTCCCTCAACGAGTGTTTTGGATATGTTATTAACTATCTGATGGTGAGGTTCCAGTAATGCTGGAGCTTTGGGGAATGTGAAGTATCCCTTCATTGCCATCACTCTCTGGTCCACCATGACCCGGAGTTGTAGCACCTGATAGGGTCCTATCGATGAGTCAAATAAAACTGAATTGTGGACTTATGCTAAACTGAATTGTTAGAAATAGAACTGCTTTAGACATTTAAAGTGTGTACTTATGCTCAACTGAAATGTTTGAAATTGAACTGTTTTGAAATTTAAACTGCGTACTTAAGCAAAACATAATTGTTTGAAATAGAACTCGGGACATTGGCCCAGCGGTTAGAGTGTTCGCCAATGGCCCGGGAGACCTGGGTTCAATCCCAGGTCGAGTCATACCAAAGACTTTAAAAATGGAACTTGATACCACCTTGCTTAACACTCAGCATTATAAGGTACGGTTCAAGGGTAAAGTGGAGCAATCCAGGGAATGGAGTAGCGCCCTCCCCTACACCTTGGTGTAGTAGCTATCGAAAAGGGAGCCTTCGGGTCACCCTCGACTATGGTCGCTAACTTTACTTTTACTTTATATATATATATATATATATATATATATATATATAAATAAATGGATTTGGCATTAAATAACCAACAAAGGTTGATATGCCATGAAACAAATCCAAACCAAACATAACCAATGAGTCATTTAATATATATATATATATTTAAAGCCACCACTAATTCACCATTCCAGTTAAAATATTATTGAATTCTTCCCAAGGTGGTCTCCGTTATATCAGTTCTTCTTTTCTAATAAATATATTCCCATAGAAACATTAACATTTTTTTTACCAAAGGAGGAAATTTCCAAGATTTTGTTGACAGGGACGGTGAACATGTGGTGACTGTTTGAAATCATATCATAAAAGCGCTCCCTTTAGGGCGTTTACACTTTTTAATCACCTTGTATATACAATTATGATTATAATTATTATTAAAACTTAACACTAATAGTTGTTCATCCGTAAAATTTTTTCAGCGAAATATTGCAATATACTGCAACAGTAAAATATGACAATGATAAAATTGGATAAAAACTCACGAGTAACAATACATGACTAAGAGTTTCACGGAGACAGAGAGAGAGAGAGACAGACAGACAGACAGACAGAGACAGAGGTCAGGAAAATATATAAAATGTACTATGTAACTAAAAAGTTTGGAGACTACGTCGTCAGCCAATGTATTAATAATTAGGTTGTGTATTTTAGGTTAGGTTAGGTTTCTTTGCTTATTGGCATATCAACCTTTGTAGGTTATTTTTCCTGCAAACTCGGTCCGTCTCCAGTTTCTTCCTATTACCCTTTATACATTTCTTTTGTTTACTTGAGTGATTTGAGGGATTTCAGACGACCCATGCTTCCGCGTTCTAAACTCGCCAAATACGTTTAAAGCCGCTATGTCAAATCCACGGAGAAGTAGAGCTACCGATCCGTATCCAAATAATCCTGTCATATCTGACAGGAAATGTGCTAGTCAATTTCGTGTTCATTTGATTTAACTGCAAAAGTAGATTTTAGCATTTCCAGATGTCCTGCTATGCCGGTGTAACAAAGATAGAAGTCTTTGTTTTCAAGTTGATCATGTTTCGTTTAAATCAGTGTAATGATCAATACTGCCTGAGGTAAAGTAGATTCACATGAAGCGTTACTATAAATCCCACTCTTTACTATGGTTTCGTGACTGTGAGTGAGTAGAACAAAGCAAGCAAAAGCCTAAGTCTTTCAACCCGAGCATTCTCAAGATAATCAGCAAATGCCTAATACTTATGGTGGCATATTAAATTGAAAAAGCCGGGAAGATCCGGTGTGAGAAACGAAATTGGCTTAACGTAATCAAATCTTGCGTCTCCTTGGGAGGAAGTGCCCACGTGATAATTAGATCGGAATAATTATGGCTGGCGTATAAATGATTTGGAAGAAGATGTCAGTCTCCAAAGCTTTATATAATAAATGCAAACACTTGATTGGTTTTAAATACAGAAAGAAAAAAAATGAAAAACAAGCAAAAGGACTTAGAAAAAATAACAAAACGTGAAAATGACTTTTTCAAAAGAAAAAATTATATCAACAAAGAACTACTTACCTTTTTCTATTTTTCTATACTTTCCGTGTCTGTTCCCTTAAATAGATTTAAATTTCTATCAGCAGTTATTTTATTAAGTTATAAATACGGAGAGGAGGTGTGAATATGAATCGAATGGAATTAACAAACTGGTTTCAAACTCCGACTATCGTAGTTTGATAGCGCTTCAAGCTAAAACCCTTGGGAAAAGCAAAATTCCACATTTCTTGGTTGGTATGAGAAAAAATCAGACGAATTGGATAATTGGATAGATTTGGTTTTGTTTGTTTGTTTTTAATGACATAACAACCTTCATGTGTTATTTAATGCCTATGCCATCCTTGTTAGGGTTAATCCCTATACATACCATCATATACAAAATTGGCCTACACTCCATACAGAGACACAGATGCAGAATGGTTTACATAACATCAACTATTAAGCAACCCATAACAGTTAAAGGAACCATTCAGACTACCCAAGATAACCACAGCAAATTGAGAAACCTTTTCTTTGATAAATCATATTACCCAAGCAATAGTAACAACACAATAAGAAATCATATTTAGGCAACACAAACCAAAGGAAAAGACCAGTCGAGGTAACATACCCTTGCAAAAACAACAAAAACAAAAACAACAACAACAATATAAAACCTAATAAGTAATAATTAATCTATCAATATATAAATCAAACAAAAGTCAAATTGATTTATTAAAACTAATTCTAAAATTCTGACCCACCCCAAAAAGATATATTGGAGAATTACACATCGATATTAAAGAATCTAAACGTTCATATAGATTGACAGAAAAATTCCACGAGAAAGAAAATACTGATGTCTTCCAAGTAAAAAAATAAATCTAAGTTCTTCCCGGTCAAAGATATTAACAGCGAATCAAATTCATTCTCCGAAAAGCTCTGGAATATTAACCTAAAAAAACTTCTTGCATGACAACCTCTCACGTAAAGACATGCCTTAAAAATATACAGAAAACAACGACATAATTACAAAAGAGGCAGACGAGGGAAATGCAGGTGTTATTCTAAATAAAACGAAAATCACGTAAATACGAAGGGATGAAAATAAATATGAATTAATTTTGGAACAATAGACAAGTTTTATATCAAAATTTATAAAATTCTGCAAAATAGACACTGAAACATTTCCTTAAAAAACGAACTTCCACACAAACTAAACTCACTAGTCTGAAGAAATGAAAATAGCTGTAAATAATCACATACACAAAATGCAACGAGATATACATTGGCTGTGTTCAAGCACTGAACAATAGAGTATCTTTACATAAAAGCAACATAAAATTACCAGAAAATAGAAAATTTTACGTATCAAAACACTTTTATGAATGCAGCAAGAAAGTCTTCAAAATCATGCCAATATACCACTGAGAAGATTAATTCTTACACTAAAAAAGAGAAAAAACCTCATAGATTTAAACTAACATTAAACAGACACGTGCACACACACACACACACACACACACACACACACACACATACGCGCGCGCATGCAAACATATACATACACTGACGAGCTTAAAATATATATCTATGTATGGGTTTAAATGCATTCCCACGCGCATTTAACCCTCTGAATGACCCTGAAAATATATATGTGCATGCATGCATAGGTGTACATACATGTATGAATAGGTACACAGAGAGAAAGTGTGTGTGTGTGAGAGAGAGAGAGAGTGAGAGTGAAAGAAAAAGAGAAAGGAAAACAAAGAAAGAACAAAAAGAAGAAAAAAATCAAGCCAATACCCATGAAAAATAAAATGTTTGGTTTCTTTGTTAAATGGCATATCAACTCTTTGTAGGTTATTTAATGCCAAATCTATTCTCCTAGAAGAACAGTAATGGTACTATTTAACCCATAGCTGGGAGGATAAGGGGGTTCATACCTTTCCCAAGGGTATTTGCTCGAAAGTGAACGTAATAGCGCGACTGGAGTACGAACTCGCGTACTACGATTCCGCAGTCCATCGCTTTAACCATTACACCACGAGGACACCCCCAAAATAAAATGTTTGTACGAGTGTATGTATACATGAGTGTACGTTCATGTATACGTGCATACCCTCATAATGCACATTTATATATACAAAAGAATCTATATAAACCAAAGTTCTTTATGGATAATTAACTCCAATAGAACCTTCACAGACCAAAAGTAGGGTTTAAAAAAATCCCAACAACCTATCAACAACATTTTGAGTATATGTATACGTAAGTGTTCATACGTGCACACACACACACACACACACACACACTCTCTCTCTCTCTCTCTCTCTCTCTCTCTCTCATATATATATATATACACAAGAACAAAGCCTCTACATAGACCAGAGGTCTTCACAGAAAATTTACTCCGATGGGACATTCACAAACAAAATCACAACAACCTATCAAAACAATCTTTACAATTGAAAAAAACTGTAAGGACATACTTAGACCTTTAAAATCTTTTGTAGGAGATAAAAAGTCCGAAATATATGTTGAGCACAAGTATATGAAATAATAAAAACATAAATACCAAATTTGAAATCATTTGCGAACCTATTCATTTTAGAATATTTACTTTTCTCCCGTTGGACCAAAAACAATCTTTATGTATATATATATATTGGCCTAGTGGGTAGAGTGTTCGCCAATGGTCCGGGTTCAATCCAAGGTCACGTCATACCAAAGACTTTTAAAATGGTACTTGTTACCTCCTTGCTTAACACTCAACAATATAAGGTACGCATCGAGGGTAAGGTGGAGCAATCCAGGGAAAGGTGTAGCGCCCTCCACTACACTTCGGTGTAGTAGCTATTGAAAAAAGAGCCTTCTGGTCGCCCTCGACTACGATAGCTAACTTTACTTTACTTTACTATATATATAAGTTAGGATAGCGTAGAAAGAGAGTCAGCAGATCTTGGTAACTGTCAGTTTCTCGCCATTCGACATCAACGCTATCGAACAGCACTTTTACCGTTTTGTTATACGACATTCAATTAGCTTCTAAGCAACTTCATAATTCCATCCTCCGAGAGCTATTTAGCTTTCAGAAAAGACAGCTGCTTTTACTCTTATCAGTCTTCCAGAGAACTGATGTTTTTCTGGAACAGAAATGATATAAAGAGTGAATGTAATTTGAAGGTGCAATTAAGGCCGATGAGTTGATTTAAGCTGATGAATGAAAGATTCTTGGTTAGTCTTTAAGAACTTTTACTTGGCCCCCACAAAACACAGGCGCAATATTATGCTATTTTTCTGAACTAATTCCAGGTATCTTATATTTATTCTGCTTTCAGGTAATATAATTGGCAGCCTTGTTTGTTCGAGTTAATTATCGGTTTCTTTTGGAAGTTGAAGACACATTTTTAATCTGAAAATAAACACATAAGCTTTTTTGGATAAAGACAATCCTTTGACATGCAGTTGTCAGCGGGGCTGCAGTGGGGTAAGGATCGACCCTAATAGAGTCTCCTGGCCATGATACTAAAAAGCATCTGATGGTGAGGTTCCAGTTCTGAAGATCTAGAGTGTGGAATGCATCTTTATTATTTCCAGGTTCACCCTTACTCGAAATGGTAGCTCCTTTTAGGGATCCATCCATGGATTAATATATATTTTTAAGAAATATCTATATTCAAATCGACAGTGTGAAAAAAAAACTCACGATGAACAATTACACGAAATTGTAAATATTAGAATAAAATGAACGTGATTTATTAACCCCAAGATATATAATAAGCCTACATGGGTTGACATGCCGTTAAAATCAATCAATTAATCAGTCATAGTCTTTGATATAGTTAGCGCTGGTTCTGTTTACTTGATGCGCGTTAAATTACTGATTGTATTGTTAAAAATCAACTATTACAATTAATTAAAAAATGGAACATTTAAACACGATCTGATAGTGTTTTTTTTTCTCTCATGTGGAAGTCACATTTACAAGTTGCTAACATTGCTCATCTATTACAGAAATTTGTGGACTTTAAGTATGATGGCTGTCTCCTAATGAATAACATCAATTGAAATCTTTATTCAATTGTTATCAATCTCCATTGATCTACCCAACCGTTGAGTAAGGTTTAGGGAAAAATCCTCAGTAGCAAACATCAAAAATCATTGTTTAAGTATTGGATCCCGCAAAATACCAGATTCATACTGTCACCTTATGAAAAAAAGCACTATTATCATATTTACCAACCCCTCCGCTCGGGCAGGATATGACACAAGGTCAATTTTTAAGCGGAGTTTAACAGGTTTGAATTCAAAGTTTTACTTCTCCTAGACTAGTTGCCTCACCAAGACTGAAGAACCAAGCCCGTCCTACTAATTACCCATAGCTGGAGGGATAATAATTGGATTCATACCTTTCCCAAGGGTATTAGTGCTATGTGAAATGCAATCAGTCTCGTCCAGGATTTGAACTCGTGTCGCCGTGCCCAATTACACCACGGGCACCTCCACCAATTATAGTGTATAGCAGAAGTCCGAAAATACTAAATGACTACAACATCTGTTTTGGTATTGGTATCAGGACATTGTTCAGTAAAATTTAACTTTTTATGTAAAGTATAAATGAACTTTTTTTTCATCAGTTTTGTTGTGTTAGAATAAATAAATTTATGTCCGTATTTTAACAGTGTTCTCATATTCCAAGTTGTCTTTCCCCGACACCAATGGATAAACAGCTAAGTTATAGAGACAAACACACACACACAAATACCCATCATATATGTGTGTACGTGAATATATATATATATATATATATATATATATATATATATATATAGGGTGGGGCAGGTCTAAATGAGAAGTATAGCAAAGTCAGTACAATTATTGGCTGCCTTATTACTTCTGTTTCACCCTGTATATGTCAAGATAGAGCTTTCCTCGAGAGTTTCAGATTGTAACATGACAGTTTCGTGGTTATTGGTAAAATTTTAACGGAGGTTCTTTTAATAACACGGCGAGACACACAAAATTTACGACCTACTTGACAAGCTCACAGACTGTTGCAATATGAGGTTATAAAGTGCGTCCTCATCCCCCTTTTCAAGCGCGCACACTCTCATTACCTATCCATCTCTCTATCTATCTATCTGTCGCGACTTGCACTTAAATCAATACATAACACACACACACACACACACACACACACACACACACACACACATATATATATATATATATATATATATATATATATATATATATATATATGTCACAAATGCATCTCTACTTCTATGAACGGTTGACTGAGTGAACGACACGATATTCCTTTGTTGATTCATTGTTCAAGAACTTCTCTGCCTAGCAGCGTTCTGATTAAATACCGAACAACTAAAATATAAAGACGCAGACACTCTTGTCTCGAACTCTAGAACAAAATAAATCTAAGAAATCTCATATCGAGAACCACAGTTGTTATAAGTTTCTTTACGGCGCGTCATTTCAGTATTTTATCTGCAACACTTCGGAGTTCGTAGGATCTTTTAACCCTAATAACGAAACGCCTCAAGCCCAAGTCTCGTCAGAGTTACAACATGAATACATTTTTATTGTTATAAGATTTTCAGTATTCTTTCACATGAAGATACTTGGCGCCCACTTTATTCTGATTAATATCTTAAATCATATTAATTTTACTTGTCGATGTGTCCGTGTAAGAGCGGACAATTTGGATCACAGCTAGTTGTTAAACTTTTTAATATCTTACCTAAAGAAATAAGTTTTAAGTAAGTAAAGTTGGCAACCGTAGTCGAGGGTGACCCGAAGGCTCTTTTTTCAATAGCTACTACACTGAGGTGTAGGGGAGGGTGCTATTTCCTTCCCTGGATTGCTCCACTTTACCCTTGATCCTTGCCTTATAATGCTGAGTGTTAAGCAAGGCGGTCTCCCGGGCCGTTGGCGGATACTGTACTCATTAGGCCAATGGCCTGATACTAAAAGAAATAAGATTTAAAATTAGAAATGGTATACTTAATAGTATTAAATCTAAATAAGATACATTTTTTAAAATTATTATCAGACTTGTGTCGGCAAAAATTTAGTATACCCTCACTGTATCTCTTACAGAGAGGTAACCCATCTACCGAAAATAAACTCTAGACTTATTGTGAGGCTCACGATTTGGAGGTCAAGGGAGTGCAGCATACTCTCTCATCTCTATTTCTCCCAGATCCTCTATGATCTGAGAGGTAATTCCTGTAAGTCTGATTGTTTAGGCTTTAAAGCATATAGAATCTTGTCAGTTATTAAATGCCAAACCCTGTTTATCTATTAAATATATGATTTATTAACACATAGTTGGTAGATAACATGTTAAACGAGCTAGAATTCATTTATTTACGCACAATTAAATAGTTTCAAGTATTTCTATGTAAAACTAACCAGTTTAATGTAAAATCAGTCATTCTCGTGGTTAATGGTTAAAGTAATGGCCTCCGGAATCGTAGTAAGCGAGTTCGTACTCCAGTCGTGCTATTACGTTCATTTTCGGGCCAATACCCTTGGGAAAGGAATTAATCCTCTTAGCCATGGATTAAATAGTACCACTACTGTTCTTCTAGGAGAATGCATTTGGCATTAAATAATCTATAAAGGTTGATATGCCTTTAAACAAAGAAACCAAACTAATCATTCAATATTAATAATTTGTTTGCGCACCGTGTAGTAGTTTTAAATCTTGCTATTTAACACTATTAATTCTATTCAACACTATTCACTCATTTCTACAGTTAAATGGTTCCAAGTGTTGCTATGTAATATCAATAATTCAATTTTATCTCACTGTTAAACTGTTTCCATTTGCTTGGTTAGATGTTTTGTTTTACGGTGTATCAACCCTTTTCAGGTAATAAATACGCTGTTTAAATGTCAAAACAGTCCTATTCCAAGCAATTCAGTGCAGCATAAGTTCACAGTTTTGTTCTGTTTTACCCATAGATAAGACCCTATCAGTTGCTCCCACTCCGGACCAGAGTGGACCTGGGAGCGATTGCAATAAATGGGTACTCTGCATTCCCCAAAGCTCCAGTGTAACTGAAGCCTCCCCATCAGATAGTTTAGTGTCATACCCAGGACACTTGTTGGGGGAGTTATAATCCTCTGCAGAGAAGCAGTCGGTATATTACCCCTCCCCTCCGCCAGCCAACCGGGCCATAAACAGTTTCAAGTATTCTTATCTAACACGAATAATTCTATTTATTATTCATCATTCGTTTCCATACATTTAAATGACTTCAAGTATTGCTACCTAACATTTATAATTTTTTTGCATACAGTTACTTGGGAAAGTATCCTTATGTAACTCTTCAATTTAACATCAGTCATTTTTTTTGCACACAGTTGAATACTTGAATAATTCTGTTTGATCCATAGAGTGGACCCTAACAGGTACTCTCACCCTGGTTTTGAGTGGACCTAGGAGTAATGGTAATGAAGGAGAAATGAAAATCGAATTCTCGAACAATGGTCAACTAGCAAAGATGACTAACCGTACACAAAGTGGGCTTTCTAAAAACCTGGAGAGTAGCTTAGGTTTGGCAGGAGGCCGCAAGTATAGAGTACTTAGTGATGATCAAACTCATTACTGATACGTGAGACTAGATTGTTAGCAATTAAAACCCTAACCAGTGCATTCCTTTGATACGTAAGTCGCATCAGTTGTAATTTAGTTGAATATATATAAGCGTGCATTTAGATTCAGCTGTCTTGTCACATTATTACAAAAGAAACAAAAACTTAGTTTAAATTAAAACCTTTACCTGGATCCAATGTTTACTTTTCCTAATGGAGAAAAAAAAAACTTTCTTAACATTAGAGCCTTCGCCTTAGTTCGATAAGCTCTCATTCTCACGATTTACTTAGAATTTCCCTGTTTTTAAATCTTTGCTTTAGTCTTGTGATTCCCTTTTCCCATAAGGAACAAAATCATCCTTTACTTTAAAAGCTTTTCCTGAGTCCAGTAAGCATTCAGATAAGATGTTATAGCTTCACAGCGAACATTTTAGACGTCAACAGGAGACTCACAAACAAACTCTTCCTAATACTTGATATAGATCTACGTAAAGTTGTCAGTTAGAACATAAAGATTACATTAAAAAAAAATTAAAATAAAGGTTGAAACAGAAAAAATTAATAAAACGATAAAAGCAAATTAAATCTTTTAGAAATAAAAACAAATTCATCCGTTGTATAAACTGCATTTTTTTTTACAATCTCTACTCAACGTTTTACTAATATTAGTTCGTTCTAGACAAACAAGCAGCTTTGCAACTTGTTCGCGTCGTGATTATGAATCGTTTTCAACTCGTACCGGACGAATTGGTGCGAACATTAAACACTTACAAACATTAAGTAAACAGAAACTTGAGCAGTATTTATGCTTGATGTGTAATGTATTATTTTTTGGATTTATCTTTCAGCCCGAGAAATGAGCAGTCTCACTTGCCATTCTTTCTTTGTCTCCCTGCCTCTGCCTCTCTCTCGATCGCTCCCTCTTGAAACATGACGGCTTTAAGTGCTCTTCAATTAGCAGTTGCTTAAATCTTCTATTGATTTTATCGAAATAAAGACGATCATGATTTCAATGGTTTTATTTACGTTTATTCTAGTTTTGAGGAGCATCTTTTTAAGTGAATCTATCTCTGCTAAGACTAATTCTTGCATCGATCTGAGAAACATCTTAGTAGTAACAGAGACATTTGGGATAAAAATCTATTCAATGACATTTTTGCGAAGTTTTAACTTTTTGTCTACAGAATTATCGAAAGAATCTTTCTTTAAATCTTGTATTTTCACCAAGTCGTTTGTCATTTGTCAAAATAAATTCCGTGGAATTAACTAGATAATCTCTAAGGAGACAATTATTTGTTGTCTCCCATGGAAAAGGAGCGTGATCGTGAGGGGGCATATGAACTGCGTCAAATATTCGATCCTAAAACCTCATACGCATCGTTTTTATCTATGTTCTTTGAACAGTAGAGACGTATTTCCTACCTGGTTTTGAACAGTAAAGCCAGCATAGTCATCATTTTTCTGTCCATTTTTCTTTACCGTTTTGTACCCTATTTATATACTGCTTGTTGATAGGCTAATATTTACCCATTTTATTGGTAAGGAAAGGAGTAGCGCCTTCACCTCGGTGTAGTAGCTATTGAAAAGGTAACCTTTGAGTCACATTCGACTACGGTCGGCCAACTTACATATATAATTCTAAGTAGCCGATAGAAATATTTGAAACCATACAACTGAGTGAAAATTGTTTGTATTAGACAGGAATACTTGATACCATATAACTATGTGCAAAAAACTCTTTAGAAACAACTACCAAAAAAATATAAATATAAATGTACACTGAACATGATTCCTTAACGCCTTGGTGCAAATAACCCTGGATAGGTTGACATGCTGTTAAGATCAGTCAAACAATCAATACTTATACTATGATAATAATAATAAACAATCCCTTTGTTAATATTTTTCTCTTTTTACTGTAGAATTCAGTGCTTCGTCAAAGTCTGTTCGATATAGAGAGTAATAAGACCTACCTTGCCCCACTGGCCATGATGTATTATGAGTTTGAATTCAGAGTTATCCTTCTCTATGAGTATATGTCATCATCATGATCATCATGTCGTGCCGCTAGCACGGATATCCCTGACCCTCTCTCAACACTCCTCCCTATCATTCATCGCCTCTGGGAGGTCTTCAGGGCTACATCCCGTATCCTCACATAGCTGCTGTATGTATGTTCGAGCTGGTCGTCCTGCTTTTGCTTGGCCATATGCGGGGGTCCATAGTAGTACATCACTTATTAGCTCGTCCTTGCTTCTCCAGCAGTGTCCAGCAAGTCTGGTTCGTCTAAATTGGATAGTTTTCGTGATGGTGGCCGTATAGTTGGTACCTTGTGGAGTGTTGCTGCCAGGACTTGATCAATATTGCTCGCAACATTCTTGTGTAATTGCCGTCTAGCTTCTTCTCCAGCCTTTTAGTTAGCGTCCAAGTAGTGCATCCATATAGCAGTATCGATAGGACCGCTGCCTGGAAGAAACTTCGTTTCATTTTATCGGTCAGGTCTGATTTCCATATGATCGAAAGCCTATTGATAGCTGTCCATGCCTTCGTTAGCCGTGTGTCGATGTCTTTTTCGGTTGATGAGACGCTGCTTCCTAGGTAGGTGAATTTGTCTACCTTTTTCAGAAAGGTTCCGTCTAGTGTGGAGATGTCACCTGTTTAATTATAGCACATATATTCCGTTTTGTGTGCATTGACATGGAGGCCAATGCCTGCAGCAGCTCGTTCCAAACTATGCATTAGTGTTTCGGCTTGGTTGGGGGTATTCGCCAGTAACACTATGTCATCGGCGTAGTCGGCGTTGGTAATTGTTTTTGTTTGGGTACCTTCTGCTTCTTTTCTTTGTCAGCTCGAAGCCGTTTTCTCTGATTTTATCAATCGAAGTTCTAAGCACTGCCTTCTATTTTACACATATAATAATGGAGAGGAAATAGAAGCACGTTTTTTCTTAGGGTTTTTGTGCGAATTGAAAACAGACGCGGCTGAAATTTGAACTTGGCTCACAATGTCCATTTTTTGCACCGCTACCTATCCGTGATAACATCAATAATAATGATAATAATCAGGTTTTTGAGTTTTTAATGTTTTCATTGTTACTGTAAAAGAGAGAAAACTATACATCATAGCAAGAGTTTTGTTATCCCAATACCGTTAAATGTTTAATCATAACAATATACGAGCTGATTTGCATTATAATTTATATTCACCCAAAACTTCCACCATAGTCAGGATTCGACATAAGGTCAATTTTTAAGCAGAGTATAATCGGTTTGAATTCAGAATTTTCCTTCTCATAGACCGGTTGCCATACCAACATTAAAAACCCCAATCTACCCAACTATTCAAACATAGCTAGGGAGAGAATAGATAGATTTATTTATACTTTTCCCAAGGGGATTAACCCTATGTGAAATGCAAGCAGCCTTGTCCCAGATTTGAACCTTTGTCGTGGGGTCAGTTTCCTTCGACGTAACTATTATGCAACCAGCGTCTCCAGAAATGTTATATAATAATAATACGATTCCTACTCAACTCGATAATGAATCGAATTTTGTGTGTTTGGTGTTTGGATCAGGGAGAAAACTCCAGGTGTAGGTTTTTGGTGTTCTGAAGGAAAATTTCAAAATTTTTTATATGAGTTTAGTTTACTACATAAAGATTACATATATAAAAGTAAGATATAGAACGAATGTCCTGATATGACAGTAAACCACCTGATGGTGAGGATCCAATAATGCTGGAGCTTTGGAGAATGCGGAATATTCCTTTATTGCCATCGCTCCCAGGTCCACTCTGGCCCGGAATGGTAGCACCTAATAAAGGTCCTATCTATGGGTTGAAAGAACTAAACTGTGGTTTCATGACTTAACTGATTTTTGCATTTAAACTGCATTATTTATGCTAAACTGAGTTGCTCGAAATAGAACTGTTTTGACATCTAAGCTGTGTACTAATGCTAAACTGAATTATCTAAAATAAAACTGTTTTGACATTAACTCTGTGTATTGCCCAATCAGCTGGGACTGTAGAATACACCAAGTAAGACCCCTCATGAGTGTTCCACATATGACACTAAACAATCTGATGGTGAGGTTCCAGTGATGCTGGGGCTTTGTGGAATGCGGAGCAACTCTTCATTACTATTGCTCCCAGGTCCACTCTAGCCCAGAATGGTTGCTACCTGATAGGGACCTATCTATGGGTTAAATAGAACTAAACTCCATACTTATGCTAAACTGGATTGTTTTAGAACTTATTGACTAAACTGAATAGCTTGAAATAGAAATATTTTTGACAAAATGTGTACTTACATTTAAACTGCGTACTTATCCTAAACTGAATTGCTTGAAATGGAAATGTTTTTGACATTGGAATTGTAATTACACTTAACTGAATTGTTTAATATAAAACCGTCTTGACATCTGTGTGTAAACAAAATCTGTACTTATACTAAACTGATTTGGCTAAATTAAAGGTGTTTGTTAAACTGAATAGCTTGAAATAGAAATGTTTTTGACAATTAAACTGTGTACTCAAGCTAAACTGAATTGTTTGCAATAGAGTTGACTATTTGCAAAAATAGATTTGGTGTTAAATAACCAACAAAGGTTGATATGCCGTAAAAGACCAACCAACCAACCAACAACCAACCAACCAACCAATCTTGTAATGAAGCTTGAAAAAAAATTATATCACTATTTAAAAAGGGAAATAAATGAAAAGACCATTACTTTCTTCATAAAATAATGATTAATTCGTTTAAGTAGTATTGGAAGGTTTGGTGTAGCGATGTTATCTAATCGAGTTTCCCTCTCACCAGGGCCAAATTTTAGCTTTAGTATATCCATTGATATACTAACACAGAATAAACAGAAGAAAAAACAAGATAAACTCATTTACATATATAGCATCATCTAATACAAACATAATATACATTCATCAAGAAATGACAAGGATACTCAAAAGTGTCCTAAGAGATAAGATATGCTCATGTTGTTCTATTAACAAGCAGTATATGAAAGGGGTACAAAACGGTAAATGTATTACTTGATGATAGATAGTATTATGGCCAAGGGGAAAGGGAAAATATCTCAACTGTTCCAAGAACATAGGCAAGCAAGGGAGCACGTTTTTACTGTCCGAAGAAAGGAGGTAACGGAGTACATCCTTACTGTTCAAAGAACAAAGCCAAAACAAGACGGCGTGGGTTTTGATATTGTTACGTATGACCACATACACAACCAATTATACAAAGGAGATAATAAATAATTGTATCCCGACAAAAATATTATTTCAGTGGAATCATTCGTTTATCTTTTATTTTTTTATATATATCATGATTAGTTTCAGCTTTCATCTGATGTAAAATATTTTGTTGAACACTCACCTTCAAGGTAAATTTCAAAAGTAAATAAGGTAAAGAGTAAAATTTCAAAGTGAACCAAAGTTTTAGGATGTGAATATTTTTATGAATAATTCTACACATATTTGAGCCATTGAAAAGTATATCGATGTTTCATTGCCTTTTCAATTCATTTATTTTTTTTAATAATAATCATAAGAATTCAGCAGATAAGATGTGACTTTCCCATTGGCGTAATGTTCACCAATGGACCGAGAGACCAGGATTCAATCTGAGGTCGAGTCATACCAAAGACTCAAAAAATGGTACTTGATGCCTCCTTGCTTAACACTCAGCATTATGTAATATTACGGACGGGCACTGTCGTTGAGAAAGCGCGAGCGCATCGGCTGTAGTCAATCAGTGTAGGTGTCACGAGACTAGAGCGTGCGGGCAGAATGACCTGCAAAGTTAGACATGATTTTAAAATAATCACAGACGAATTATCACGTGTTTCACGACAGTTTCACTGGTGACATCGAATATTCGGGGATCTTCGATTTGTTCCCCAAAATCTCTATATAAGAAAACAAGTCAGGAGATTTTGGGCAGAGTTGAAAGCAGCTTTCAAAACAGGCGCGTCAAAGGTTCTGAGGCCCCGACCCGTCCTACCCAGTCTGCTACGACCTATCTGTCAGGCGTGTGTCAACAGCCAGCTCTCACCCACACCGCCGTCACCACCAAGGGGAAGGGAGAAGAAGAACGTAACTAAAATGAACCTTTCGAGTTGCAACGATCATAGCCCTAAGGGAATAATAAACAACTGCTATATTTTCTTCCCTTACCTTCGAGTTTGAGTATTTCTTTTTCTGCGAACTTCTTTCTTTAAAGGACAACACGTTGGTCCTATGTTACAATTATAAGGTGCGTATCAAGAGTAAAGTGGGGTAATCCAGGGAAAGGAGTAGCGTCCTCCCCTACACCTAGGTGTTGTAGCTATTGAAAAGGGAGCCTTCTGGTAACCATCGACTAATGTCGTCGACTTTACTTACTATTAGAATCCGGGATGTGAGATTCTGGCTTCTAAAAAAGAGAATATTATGTAACAAAACAATTTTGAAATTTTTAATGCACAATGAATATATACTTTTTCCAGTCTGCTTTCTGCTATTTCTTAAATCTTGTTTGGTATCTGCGACTGTTTCTTATTTGTTTCCCTGGTGTGCATTCAATTGTCCCACACAGATATTAAAAAAAAACAGGATTTAAATCACTGATTTTCAAAGTAGGTTCTTTAAATTTATCAGATTGGCTGATTTTCAAAGTAGGTTCTTTAAATTTATCAGATTGGCAAAATAGTGTCTCCCAATTTGATAAGCTGTTAATAGGTTTGTTCATTTGTCAAGTCTACATTAGTAATATTAGGTAAATACCAAACTGTCCTTATCTCTCTATGTCTTGTGGAGGTGCCCGTGGTGTAATGGTTATCGTCGCAGGATATGGACACGGCGACACGAGTTCAAATCCTGGATCTGACTGATTGCATTTCACATAGCACTAATACCCTTGGGGAAGGTATGAATCCAATTATTCTCCCTCCAGCTATAGGTAAATAGTAGGAGAGACTAGGTTCTTTAGCCTTGGTGAGGCAACTAGTCTAGGAGAAGGAAAACTCTGAATTCAAAACCTGTTAAACTCCGCTTAAAAATTGACATTGTGTCATATCCTGCTCGAGCGGAGGGGTTGGTAAATGTCTTAGCCCGGGCGCATCTATCTATAACATGGCCGATGAATATATATATATTTTAGTAAACAGAGAATTTTCTTTTGAACCAAAAATAGCAGGATTTCATTAATGCAGTCATAAACGGATATTATTAGATATTGTTTATTAACAAACTCGACACCATTAAAATCTTATAACCAAAATATGATATGTAGCAGTCCAAAAATAATTACAAGTATCAGTATATATTCCTGCAATTGTGTTTTTGGCAGCAATTTTGCTTTTGTTTTCAGATCTTCAATGTTGTCGAGTTTGTTAAGAAAGCATAATATCCTGGTATCTTTTGTTTTGGTGACAGTGAACTTTTTATTAAAAAAAAGTTGGGAGGTACTTATTCAATCAATCTATCCACGCACGCGAGCGCACACACACACACAAACACTCACACACACATATATATATATATATAGAGAGAGAGAGAAAGAGATTGAGAGAGAGAGAGAGAGAAAAGAAAGACAGAGAATGGTTTGGTTTGATTTTTTGTGATGGCATATCCCACCTTGTGGGTAATTTAAAAATAAAGCCATTTTTGAAGAAGACAGTAGTGTTATTATCTAATCCATAGCTAGGAACGGATAAGGAGATTCCTACCTTTCTCAATGGCATTAGCCCGAAAGTGAACGTAATAGCGCGACTGCAGTTCGAACTTACAACGATATCACTGTCCACTACGTTAGCAACTCCACCACGGAGACTCTCCCCACCCCTGAGCGTTATATACATATGTTTATATAAAGAGAGATAGATAGATAGATAGATAGAGAGAGAGAGAGAGTATATTTATTGCATATTTGAGAATTTGAGCTATTGATTTGAAAAATCTATCGATGTTTCTTGCTATTTAAATTCATACATTTCTTTTAATAATTATCATAGAAATTTTGTAAGCTGGAAGAGACTTTACAAACTTGGTCAGCTTTTAATCAAACATACATCATCCAGGATTTGAGTTATTGATTTCTGAAGTAGCACATGTCGTGCAAACAAATTTGAAAGAATGCTGTAATGCACTACTGAGCAATTTGAAATATCAAATGCACCATAGATATATACGTTTTCCAAAATGCTTCCTGCTATTTCATGCATTTTGTTTGGTGTTTGCGATTATTTCTTATTTGTTTCAATCGACTGTATTCATTTTTCCCATCCAGATAAAACAGCAACAACGTCAACAACAGCAACAGCAACAACAATAAAACAGGATTTCAAACGCTAATTTTAAGGTAGATTCTATACACTTAGCAAACTGGCAAAATATTATCTTACTGCCTAATTAACAGATCGTACATTGATTCATTTGTCAAATCTATATATACCTATATAAATAAATAACAAACTGTTCATATCAATCTATCTTCAGGAAAAATCTGGATCAAAATAAGTCCATCCTCATTAGCATACATTTCTAGATAACCTGAGTGAAAATTTTGATGGTATCAAAAGCTTTGATTTTTAATTGACACTGTAACACTATAAACTCTTAGCGGACTCAGCTGGTGCTGTAGAATACACCGACTGCATCTCTGCAGAGGGGTTGGTTTCGGTTTGGCTTCTTTGTTTAATAGCATAGCAAGCTTTGTTGGTTGCTTAATGCCAAAGCTATTTTCCTAGAAGAAAATTAGTGGTGTTATTTAACCCATAGCTGGGAGGATAAATTTCATACCTTTCCCAAGGCTATTTGCCTGAAAGTGAACGTAATAGCGCGACAGGAGTTCGAACTCGCTTACTACGATTCCGCAGTCTATCACTTTAATCATTACACCACGAGTACACCTCCTGCAGAGGGGTAAGACACCCCTAACAAGTGTCCTAGATATGACACGAAAGACTGTGCAGCTGTATGACCACGTATGCATATTGGCGTGGCATATATATACAGTATTCATTGAATGTAAGCATATCTCAATGGAAATATGTAGTTGGTTGGTTGGTTGGTTAATGGATGAATTTTAATGGCTTCTCAACCCTTCTGGTGTTATTTATTTCTTAGAGAATATTGCACGTCGATATTTACTCTTTTATTGTTAACGATTTTAATATGTTAGTATTTTCGTTTGGTTGCTCGTGTTTTATGGGATATAAAACCTTGTAGGTTATTTAATGCCTGATCCTCCACCCACAACACGTGCGTGAACACACACACATACATGAATACGTATATTTTTTATAATTTGTAAACGAATTGATTTGAGGTAACATTATTTTTAAACATGCCTGATCTCATTTGTTTGTACCGAGTTAAACGGTTTCATGTATTGCTATTCGTCACTATTAATTACTGTCAACATTATTAATTCGTTTGCACATAATTAAATGTTTTCAATCATTCTCATCTAATATTAACAATACAATTCAATATCAATCATTTTTTTGCTCAAATTTGAATGGTTTCATGTATAGTGAATGATTAAATATTCCTATTTGAGCCATATTTGGGCCCCTACAGGTACTACCGGTCAGGTTAGTGTGGACCTTCACATTCTTAAAACTTCAGGACTGAACCCTTACAATCAGATAGAATTTACTTCCATATCCAGGACAGACGTTGTCGGGTTGGGGCTTACATTTCTGCGAAGATACAATCGGTGTGTTGAACAGCCCCAGATGACTGGGCCAGGATGTGTGTCGGTATAGGCGTAGCCTATATGTATGTATGTTGACTAAAGTGTTTGTATAGTATTATTAAAAGAATAATAAAGCAAGTTAGAGAGGCAGGCATTTTTAATAGAGGATGAAATAGAACAAAACGTATTTTTCACAGGGAAAGAAGGGTTTGTTTTTTCTTTTTTAGGTTTTTGTTACGAACAGAAGTCTTCGGTGTTACTACTGTCAGAATCAGTAACAAAAGATCTCGTTAAAAAATTTGTTCACAGTGGTCCACGTCAGAGGATCGGTTTTCTTCTCGGAAATCAAGGCCCCATATATTCAAGGAACTCGTCTGGAGTTTGGCAGAGAAGTCACAGTTCGAAAGACAAGATTTGGCTGTTGAACAGAACAGTTTGGGAAGAGTAGTTGTGAGCAGACAGAATTGTTTGGAAAACTGATCAGGGACAAAGTCTACGTCCACTGTCCATATCGTGATTTTTAGGGCGTCATACACACTACCCAGCCACAGGAATGCTCGAAGAATAAATATAGATAATGATACCATTGTATTCTCGGGTTCGGTTTTGCTTCGTTATTTTTTCGTGTGTAGTGCTGACCCGTGGTTTATATAGTTTTGAACTAGACATCTTTAAAAAAAAAAAGATTACATGCTGAGGAGAGAGACATAGGTGAGGCAGTGAAACTGGGCGAATTCCGGATCCACAATGCTTCACAATATTCTCTGTGATATTCTAGCTAATTTTAGCTATCTCATCCTCAGGATAGTTCCAGTTTTTCAGTGGATTTCTATTGTGTTCCAGTTAATCAGAAACAATTGTTAATTACCAGGCACAAAGAGATATTTTAGAAAAAAACTTTAAAAACCAAGAAAAAAACAAAACAAAAAACGAACGCGATTGATAGGAAAGATAGGTGCGTAATTTTACTGCTTTCCCTCAGGCATTTGATGATTTCAACAACCTGCAATGCTCTGATAGCAAAGGTATGTATTTACCACAAAGAGTTGGATGCCGAGTCAATTTTTCAATTGAGTACAGCTGTTTTGAATTAAAGTTTTTCTTCTAGACTGTTTACTTTACCAAGGCTGACGAACTCAGTCCCCACAACTAGTTGGCCAAGAGAAGAGATAAATTCAAGATTTTTCCAAGGGTTTTAACTCGAAGGGAGACGCAAACAGCTTCGACCATATGAAGATGGAGTAAATTTTATAAAACAACAGTAATGAGAAAGAGGGCATAGATGTAATAAAAACAAAAAATGAAAAGGGTTAATGATGGTTAACCATTATCATTAAACCGTGCTGATAACACGGATTCCTTTGAGTCTCTGTTCCCATCCGTCCCTATCAGCCATCGATCTTTGAAATTCTTCTAGACGGTACTCAGTTTCCACCAAGAAGTGATGAATCTAAGATTTTGTATGGAAATGTATATATATGCGTGCTGCTAGAAGCACCAATATGGGTATATATGCGTATAGGCACAGTGTATCTGTATGTAGAACCATGTGCGTGGAGATGGAAATATACGTGTTTGTGCGTATATCTATGAGAATATGTGTATATAATAATGTCAGAAGGATAGCTAAATAACTCAGGATAGTCGGCCAATTTTAATAAGTGATAAAATAGAAGGAGAAGGGGATGAAAGAGTTATTTTTTTTTAATGACTGCCATAAACTGAGATTTTTGGTGCTAGTACGTTCAGAGGACAGTAGACAAGATTATTATTTTTTAAAAGATTATTTTAGTTTGGTGGTCGGGACTATATATATTCATGGAAGCAATCGGAAGATATGCTTACAACTTATAGCGCTAGACAATCGAGGTTGTGCTGCTCCTATCCCGTTGATGGGTTTGGTCACAGAGGGAACTTAAATAACAGAGTGACTTTACCGTTGGAGCGAAAGGGATAATCGTGCTAACGATAGAACTCTTAAGACCACGTTGCAACGTTTCATGCATCTACACTACCCCACCCCGACCGAGAATTCCAGTAGAAAATTATATATATATATATATATATATAAAATTGACTTTTTGTCACCACCTGTATATACAGAAGGGTTTGTATATATATATATATAAATATATATATATATATATATATATATACCAACCCCTCTGTATATACAGGTGGTGACACAAAGTCAATTTTTAAGAGACATTTAACAGGTTTGAATACAGAGTTTTCCTTCTCGTACATAGGCGGCCATACTAAGATTAAAGAGCCCAGTCTGCCAACAATTTACTCATTGCTGGATTGAGAATAGTTGGATTTACACCTTTCTTAAGTTTATTAAAGGTATGTGAAGTGTAAAATAGCCACGTCTCTCACTCTCCCTCGCTCCCCCCTTCTCTCTCTCTCTCTCTCTATATATATATATATAATAACATATACACCGCTCACATACCACAAATAAACTTAAGAAAGGTAAGAATCCAACTATTCTCTTTCCAGCTATGGGCAAATTGTTCGGCAGACTGGGCTCTTTAATCTTGGTATGGCTGCCTATTTAGGAAATAGAAAACTCTCTGTTCAAGCCTTTTTCCTCGTAAAACTGTCTCGTGCAGTTTCTTACCAAAACTAGCGACCGACTAATCTAGTCTTAAAAGTACCTACACAACATGGGGGTGGGCGAGTTGTTTACTAGTTGAAGATGTGCAGGTTCGGTTTCTTTGTTTAATGGCATATCAACCATTGTAGGTTAGTTGATGCCAAAGCCATTCTTCTTGAAGAACAGTAAAGGTACTATTTAACCCATAGGTGGGAGGATAAGAGGGTTCATACCTTTCCCAAGGGTATTTGCCCGAAAGTGAACGTAAGAGCGTGACTGGAGTACGAACTCGTTTACTACGATTCCGCAGTCCATCGCATTAACCATTACACTACGAGGACACCCCCCGAAGATGTGCAGGCTTCGACAAAAATTTGCCACTCATGAAAATGTTCCGATTAAACTTAAAATGATATCGTTCATCTTGTCACTGAAAACAGATAATTTTACAGCTAAGAAGAATAGGCAATATAACTTTTTCTGTATTGAATGATTCTTTTCTGTCATAAAACATCGAACCTAACAATTTCTACGTTCAACCATCGGTTTTTAACATTGTTATCAAATAAATAACGCTTATTTTATGGTAGTACTTAAAATAAATCTAAATGTTTTGGCTGTACTTCAAATTAGAAATAAATTTTACATATAATGCAAACCAATAACGGGAAGTAAATTGTGCGCAAAGGGGACTTGCCATTTTAAAATAATTTAAAATTAGATGAAAATAAAGCTATATAAGTTTCTCTTGAAGAAAGCAGTCGTAATGGAAGATGAATCCTTATAGATATTAATGTTTAAGAAGGGAAATATTTTAGTCGTAGTAAAGACAGATAAGACAAAAGAAAAATAGAATCAAGAATAGGAATTTTCAGGAGTATAGATTACTACGAAACTTTAGAAACAAAAGAAAAGAGGTAAGTGGAGTGAGTATATATCTTCTTTTGCACAGCTCGCATTTATAAAAAAAGAATCTAGCTATCTTGTTATCTATTTCATACATCTATCTTCTGTTTTCCTTTCTTAACACACACACACAAATAATATATATATATATATATATGAAGGCGTAGTGTTTTTCTGCAGCAGTTTTTCGTTAAGGCATATTTGGTTAAAAGTAAGAACAGAAGAGAAAGAATGTATTCATTGAAAGGAATAATTTCCTTGTTTATAAACAAGAGTATGTGTTTCTGTCTGTTCTTGTAGAGCATCGTACCGATAAAATGAAGTGCAGTTTCCTCCTAGCAGCGGTCGTGTCGATACTGCTATATGAATGAACTACATGGACGCTAACTAAACGTATGGAGAAAAAGCTTGACACCAACTTTGCAAGAATGCTTCGAGCAATATTGAACAAGTCCTGGAGACATCACCCTACAAAGCAGCAGCTGTACGGCCACCTACCACCCATCACGAAACCTATCAAAATTAGACGGACCAGACATGCGGGACACTACAGGAGACGAGCTCATAAGTGAGGAACTCCTATGGACCCTTTCACATGGACGAACGAAGGCAGGATGTCTAGCTCGAAACTACATACAGCAGCTCTGTGCCGATATGGGATGTAGCTTTGAGGACCTGCTGGAAACAATGGACGATAGGGAGGTGCGGCGAGAGAGGGTCAGAAATAACCGTGCTGATAGTGCAACATAATGATGATGATGATGATGATGAACAAGAGATCGTAAATAGAGACCGAATGAATGTAAAAATAATCGGTCATTTTCAGTTACACTTTTGTTTTCTATCATGGCATTTTCAAGAATTGTATGATTCTTCTATTGTGAATTTTGATTGTATGATTCTTTTATTGCTAATTTTGATTGTGACAAGTCATTTAAAGAATGGAATAAACTGTCTTTTTTTCATATTAGCCAACTTTTTACCAAATTCATTCGTTTTTCCGTTAATGTTCTTTTTTTTTCCGAAACATTTACACACACACGCGTGCGCTCACGCACACACACACACACACACACACACACACACATATATATGTATATGTTATTCCTACGTACTCAGTAAACGTTCAAACCTTCACGAACTTCCAATTGCTTCCAATATTTTGTTTGTTTCTTATCTAATATTTTAATTTCTTTAAACCCAGTTTTTACGAATGATGTTATTAGAATGGCTGTGATAGTGTCATTTGTTGGATTTATAAGTCATTTTGCCGAAGCGATTCGTTATCATTGATCCCAGTGTACCATAGCCACATACGGATATGAGAAATGGACATATCATGTTTATATATACATACATAGAACATAGGAATTGCGAAACACGAAAAACACTTACGACTTCTTAGTTCAGGTACGAAACTTTTTATTACCTTTGAGTTTAAATGTTCCTCGACTTAAGGAGAGAGATACACATTCTTTCTATTCTGGCTTTTCCATCTCCCCAACCCCATCTTGTGCAACACCTGCCCAAGGGCTCGGCAAGCAAGCGAAAGTCACCTTTCTGCTTCGGACGGCAAGACTCAACTCAACTGACTTTCAAAATCCCCCAAATCCTCTGCACGCTTCCGGTGCGTGATGTAAACCGCACTCTGTAGATGTCACAATAGCCTATCTGGGCTATTGTGACATCTCTGAGTGACACGTCTGCTCTGCGCACGCGCATGAACACCTGCGTTAATGTTGCACCTAAGTAACCCATGAACTGAGCCGAAAGGTTCTCAGCCTAACTAAACCCAAAGGCATAAAACGAAATCCCTCGGCCATTATATTACACTAGGATGAGTTCGCTTTTTGACGGAAGGGCATACCAGCCGAAGAAAGGCATGGGAATTAGTCATACATAGGTCCATGATCCAAAGAGCAACCAAAGTGGTGAACCCAGGATGCAAAGAACAACCAGAAGAATTTCCTAAGATTATTTGAAAAAGTTCACAGACATTGAAAACTTACATTCTCATTTTAGGTAAGCGTACATAGCTTCTCATCGAAAATTTGACTCACTTGACGTTTGCTTTTTGTTTTGGTTGGGTTTTATGGCATATCAACCCTTATAGGTTATTCAATGTCAAATCCTGTTTATACATATATATTAAAAATATATATTTGTAAACACATTTTGTAGATAATATTCTTAAACGAGCCAGAGTTTATTTTTACACACAGTTGAATGCTTTCAAGGGGGTGTCCACCTGGTGTAATGGTTAAAGCAATGGACTGCAGTCGCGCTATTACGTTCACTTTTGGGCAAATACCATTGGGAAAGGTACAAACCCACTTATCCTCCCAGCTATGGGTTAAATAGTACTACTACTGTTCTTCTAGAAGATTGGCTTTGGCATTAAATAACCTACAAAGATTGATATGGCATTAAACAAAGAAACCAAACCAAATCAAGAATGCTTTCAAGTACTGCTATATGCGATTCACAATTTTACAGCAATCACTTGTTCGTACTCAGTTTGTTCTAATTGACCCCATCAGGTGCTCCCACTCCGAGTCAGAGTGGACCTGGGAGGAATAGCAATTCCAAATGATTTATTAATTTGCACGCAGTTAATTGACTTGCTATATGATACGTATAATTCAATTTCACATCAGTTATTTGTCTATTGACAGTTAAATGATTTTATGTATTGAGAATGATGAAATAGTCCTACTTAACCCGTAAATGGGACCCAAACAGGTTCTACCAATCAGAATCAGAGTGTAAAATGAAGGAGCACTTAACATCCCCAAATCTCCAGCAT
Organism: Sepioteuthis lessoniana; assembly: GCA_963585895.1. Lineage (NCBI taxonomy): Eukaryota > Metazoa > Mollusca > Cephalopoda > Myopsida > Loliginidae > Sepioteuthis > Sepioteuthis lessoniana. The sequence goes on along the minus strand of OY757917.1, from coordinate 74,191,281 downwards.
TTATGGTTTGATGTCATATCCAGCATACTCGATGTGGGAGTAGACTTAACCCTCTGCAGAGATGCAGTCGGTGAATTCTATGGCTCCAACCGACGGGGCTTGACTCACATTAATATGGATCAGTGAGACTTAGTTGCTAATCACAAATCCGTGGTTATCATTGAGGGGAGAAGCACGGTGTAAAGTTTATCGTCTTAAGGAAATGGTCTCGGTGAGCCGAGTTCAAGTCTTGCCTAAAACTGTTGTTCACTTCGTGACATGAAGCCATCTCTTCTCCCACACATATATAAATCATGGGGCAGAAGTGATTCTTCGGCCTTTGTATGGCAACAGGTCTAGGAGAAAGAAGACTGAATTTAAACCAGCAATACTTCATCGAAATATCGACCTTCTGTAGCGTCCTGACAGTGGAGAAGGCTATGGATGGTTTGTTGGTCGGTTGGTTGGTTGCATTTTATGGTATATCGATCATTATTGATTATTTGATGCCAAATAGTACTTATATATGTACATTCTGTTTGTTATTGACTTCGTCGCGTGATATCAAACGTGTCCAGAAAAAAACGCTACTTTTAAAAAAAATCAATTTTTATCGCATAAAAATATAGACTTACGAGACTTAATTTTTGCTGTGTCATTAACATGGAGTTGCGCATGACATAGTTACCATCGCAGAAAAGGGACTCAGTGAGTCAAGTTGAAATCCTGGACGAGTTTGTTTCATCGCAAAGTCAACAAATAAGAAGATTTATTTTCTTCGAAGAAGTTATCTGTACGTTTAATACACAATTCACAGCGTTTTTCCTGTTATAAAATTCATTTTGGATGTTTTTTAAAAAGGAAGGTATTGGATTTCATTTTCTTTTATCTCTGATGTTATCAGCAACCGTCAACATTTCAAGGTGAATTTAAGCTTCAGGAATAAAAAAAATTCTAGGGGTCCAGGTCTAGAGAGTACGATGATCAGGTGGCGAGAGTTGTCTTACCACTTTTCAAAATTCATTCTTAATGTGATCTTCATCCGAGGATTGTCCAGAGTTGGAATCATCTATGATCGAGATCAATGAACATATCTTCTTGAAAGCTTTTATATCTTAAAATTAAATTTTACACAAATATACTTTAATACTGCACGCACATTCCTTCTCGCATGCATAGCTACATTGCTAACCAACGTGCTATGATGCACATTTTTATGCAACAGATCAATATCACTGTGACACAGCACTTCTATTTCAGTTTGAACTTGATATTATATAGACCAAAAAAGTTTTCGCTTCCTCACCAAAAACCAATAACCGCCATCATACGGGTCATTATGACATTAGTCAGTAGGAACTCACGAGTTTAATATTCAATATAATGTCTGAAGGGAAATATGGAATTTTCATTTACATTGTAACAGAAAAAAGAGGTCGATATTTTGTTATTTTTCCTTTTCCGTTGGGTATATTTTCAACTATTGCATGCAGATGTCTGAAATAGTAAAGAACTGTCTACGTTATCCTTAGATCTATATGCTCTATCACTGATATTACTCACTTTCTTTAATGGAGGTGCTCGTGGTGTAATGGTTATCGTCGTAGAAAATGGACACGAAGATACGAGTTCAAATCCTGGAGGAGACTGATTGCATTTCACATAGCACTAATACCCTTGGGAAAGGTATGAATCCAATTATTCTCCCTCCAGCTATGGGTAAATAGTAGGACAGACTATTTCTTCAGCCTTGGTGAGGCAACTAGTCTAGGAGAAGGAAAACCCTGAATTGAAACCTGTTAAACTCCGCTTAAAAATTGACCTTGTGTCATATCCTGCCCGAGCGGAAAAGATGGTAAATATGATTAATCACTTTTTATTCATAGGTTGCCTGTTGGCTGAGCGGTAAGATACTACGTAAAATTGGGTGTGTTTCGCACCCCAGATTGAAGCGTCCTGCGTGTCAAGCCACACTTAAGAGTTGTGATACAACGAAACAGTCTGTCTTTGGATGTCAATATATATAAATACTTCAAGGAAAGGATTAGCGCCCTCCTCTACACTTCGCTGTAGTAGCTAATAAAAAGGGAGCCTTCGAGTTACCTTCAACTACGGTCACAAACTTTACTTACTTACTGATATATATATATATATATATATATATATATATAAGAATATATATTACATCTCTTATTGGTCAGGTTGTCTGATATTTCTACACCGCTGGTCACAATGTAATTCCATTTCGTCTTGATCTCTCCCTCATTCTCTGTGTTAGCCCGAATCGCATGACAATTTCATCTTCCACTCATCTTTTCCGGTATCTTGGCAATCATTCGACAACTTCACGGGGTTATCAGTTGTCTGAGAAACGTTACGATGTGTCTGGCTCACCGGAACTTTTGCTTTCAGTAGTCAGCAGTCAAGTCCTTCACTCCCTTCTCCTACGGAATTACCTTGTTTCAAATGTATCACGTAACGATATTCCCAGCATGGATCTTTCCCTAAACCTCTGTGTCGTAACCAGTTGCTTTTCTTCCTTTTTCGTGGAAGCTCACGGTTTGCTTGCGTATAACATTTTAGGAAAAATATAGCATTGAAAAGATTGGCTCGTAGAGTCTCGTCAAGCTTTGCCTAGAGTACATCTTATATTTTTCAAAATACCTTCCACGCCGATCATCACGAGATTTATATATATATATATATATATATATATATATCTCTTTTCCGCATCCATATATATGAGTGCCTTTAAGAAAATCCTATGCCTCACCCCGAAAGAACAACCATAGCCAAATATTTTCATTGCGACAACATATACCACTTCTCAAAAAACTAGAAAAATTAATTCAGATTTCTGTCTTAGTTTCTGCGAGAAAAATCAGCAATCTAGGCGAGGGTAATATTTTTTTAAAGACACTGCTGTTTATATATCATTGCTGAAATCTCGCAGAGGATAAGATCAGAGTGAAAAGCATTTTTTACAATTATATATATATATATATATATATATATATATATATATATATATGTGTGTGTGTGTGTGTGTGTGTGTATTTGAGTAACATGAAATTCAATCAGACAGATATGTTGTAAAAAGAAGAAAGCGGAAAGAAAAATATATATGATGAAAAACACAGCGTCGCTAAAATGTCGGTTTTTATTGGTAGTAAAAAAAAAAAAAAAGAAACAAGAGGAAGATGGAAAAAAAGAAGAAATAAGAAAGAAAAAGAGGGAAAAGAAATAACGTGAAGAAAAGGACACTGTGGACACTGTGTTTCTCCTTAACCTTTAAAAAAAAGTTTACGTTTCATGACGTATTTTTTTTTTCGAATATTTTACGAATATTTTTCTGTATCTTTAAACCATTCTAAATTCAAAATCCTCCCTCTGAAGATGACCTAAGATATTTTCTCAAGATATACCTTTCACCTAAAATTTTCATAATTTCTTATCTTGGAACATTTCATTCGTATGTCGAAACGCATCGGTGGACACTAATATTATTAATAAATTTTCTCATTTTTTATGAGTATTTTTCTTTCCGTTGTCTTCTTTTTATAACATATATATCATAGTGTTTAGATCATAAAATAAGCATTAGAAATTAGTAACACAAATTAATAATAGAACATTTATAATTATATATAATCATTGTAATAAACGTTATGTAGCAAATATGCGTTTTGACACACACACACACACACACACACATGCTCACACACATGCACACACGCACAAAAACACACATATCGCTTGTTGGCTGAGCGGTATGACACAAAGTCTAACATCAAGTTGTACAGGTTTCGATCGCAGTATCAAGCGTCCTACGTGTCTAGCCACACTGAAGAGTTGTGATACAACGAAGCAGTCTGTCTGTGGTTGACAATCTATACGCTCCCCCACTGGGGTTGAGCACTCTGGCGAAGGAATTTACAGCTACCACTCGCATAATGCAAAGCTCTTTGAACAAATTGAGAACTCTGGTATCCCGTAAGGCAAAAATGAAAACAAACGAAAGCTGCTACATAATGCCTTATAATTCCCGAGCTGACGTGGTCCGCTTGTTGGCTGAGCGGTATGATACTTAGTCTAACGGAATTTTCGGCGGGTTTCAATCCCAGCTTTAAGCGGCGTACGTGTCTATCCGCACTGAAGAGTTGTGATACAACGAAACAGTCTATCTGTGGATGACTCTCTCTCTCTCTCTCTCTATATATATATATATATATGATACTTACAGTTTTAAATTAGAATTTAAGCTCAGAGGTTCGAGCAATATTCTAATAATAAACTTGAATAATGCTAATAATATATGGTCATAAAAGTTATGTGACAGCTTGAAAATTCCTTATTGTAATAGTTCTTAGCAAACTTTGCTGTCAATATTTTTTTATTCTCTTTAAGACCTTTTTACATCTTCTCTTTAGCATTTACGAATTGCAAGCGTAGCAATGCTTGTATATTTAGTTCATTATTCAGTAAAGCCAAATATCCATAGAGTTCACCGAGAATAAGTAAAATTTCGTAAAGTAAAATCGCTGATGTGTATGATTGCTATATATAATAAAGATCAACGGTTTCAGAATATCCTATTATTGTAATATATGCTATAGCTGGTTGGTTTCCTTCCTTAAAGCTAAGACAATTTAGTCAATAGAAATATGACCTTTGATGCCCTTTTACAAAAATTGGCGTTGATGAAATCTGAGACTGAGGTCAGCAATAGAATGAGTGTAGAAATGAGAGGGCAGCAGACAAGTGAGTTATTCATTCCGTTAAGTTTGATCTAGAAGAAATTTGAAGACGGCTAAGTTGTGGTTGAAATTATAAAAAAACGGAAATTGAGAAAAGGTTGAATTTTCGTTGCTTCTTTTATAAGTTTCGATATCTGCAGCGTAGTCATCGACAACTAATATGTCGCTAATAGATTGTCATCGGATAGGGAACCGTAACCCTATCCCTAAACCCTAAGCCTAAGCCTAAACCATCACCCAAACCCTCGAGCGTTAGGACCTTTTAAGTTGATTCTTTTTAATGGCATATCAATATTCGTGTGTTAGTTAATGCCAAAGTCATCTTTGTAGAAAAACTGTAGTAAGACTATTTAGCCCATAGCTGGGGGATTAGAAGGTTCATGCCTTTCTCAAAGGTATTAGTCTGAAAATGAATGCAAAAGTGCGAATGGAGTTCAAACTTACATCTTCCTGTCTAAAACTTTAATCATTACACCACAGGGACTTCTTTCGCAATTTGACCTTCGCCTCATTGACCATAAATAGAATCAAACATCAGCTAACCAAATTGGTAATCGAATTCTCATTAGAATTAGCTTCAGCAACCATAGCAAAGGTAAATGAATACGTCAAGATAATTGGATCAGTCGTCTACTTTCTATCAGCGACCAAGATCGGTTTTTGAGCTTAGATCGGATACCAAAATTCCCAATGCTGATTTAAAAGGCAGGCAGCTCTTCTGATGACTGACGCAACTCTTTCTTCTCTCTCAACATTTACTCTTATTTAATCCTATGAGCTCAGCACACCTAAACGCATTCAGTGGTCGTGAAATGTCCTTACTCTACTCGACTACCCACTAAATATAAAAAGCAAAACATGCAACTCTTTTTATTATCTTCTAATTAGCATGATGCTACGTTCACCTGATAAAATGGTTTGGTCTGGTTTCTTTGTTCCAATTGTATATTACACTTTTGGGGTTATTTAATTCCAAAGTTATCCTTTTAAAAGAACAGTTAGCGGTACTATTTAACCTATAGCTCGAGAGAATAAGATGTTCGCACCTTTTCTAAGCGTATTAGTGCAAAAGTTAACGTAATGCTACCACTGGAGTTCGAATCTGCACACCACGATTTCACCATCTACCATGTTAGCCATTACGCTACTGGGACTCCGCCGGTAAGGACCTCTGTTATTTTACTCTCTCTGTTCAGTCTCTAAAGCTGTGAAAGAAGAAAGAGAAGGATAAAAGAGACAACTTTTTGCGTAGCTTCCTCCATCATGTTGAACCTGGCTTTCTCTGTATCTTTCCTCGTTCTCTGTTCGCGATAACACTTCCATCCTCTAACCCCCAGCTACCAAAAAAATTGGGCGAATCAAGAAATTGCATCGTATTTTTTTGGGTTTCCATAACACCCCATTTTCAACATCCTCCACCAGCCCCGGTCACCACTTAGATGCTCGATCGCTGGTGAGATTGCCTATTTTCGGAACGGAGTGCTAAATCAGAAATTTCTGGATGACTGGATGAGATGTTTCACTTTTTCAACTCATCTTCTGACTGCTTGCCTCTTTTTCGAAAACTTATCTGTTCATGCCCCAGTAAGATTTGCTTATAATGTCTCAGCGCCTAGTGTTGCATTTTTAAATGAAAGGAAAAATCACCCCCACCCAAAAGAACACCCCTACTAGTGTAAAACTGTTTCTTTTCCTCTTTTTTCTACCCCGCGTCTATTCCCCTAACGGCTTTTCCATTTGACATTTTTTTAGCTAATCAGGACTCGCGAACGATTTGCTGCCGGTGCCTTTCTATTTTTAAGCCGGTCGTCCGCTGCTATCCCGACCTAAACTAGAGGATCCTCTCCGTTCGCCTTCCCGTTCGTTCCTCTATTATAGCCTTTATCTCTTTCTCTCTCTCTCTCTCTCTCTCTCTCTCTCTCTCTCTCTCTTTCTCTCTCTCTCTCTCTGTGTCCGCCTCGAACCTTTTTTCTCATATATGTTCTTCCTTTTCCACCGTCTTGTGATTGACCAGTAAATCTAGTTAGGAAGCAACTTATTATTAAAGCAATCACTCAGCGTCCCTAATTATATTACAATTATAGTGGTTATAGATACAAGGAACAACGCATGTGAGAAAAATCTTTATAACTAGCTACACCTGCTTCAAAGGCAAACCGGCCCCTACCAATTCAGTTCCTCATACAACAGTGCTCATTGTCCCCGAAATTTCACTAAAACATTTAATCATAAAAATTTGATCTAGATCCGATTCTATACGATATATTGGCCCGGAAATCATTGTTCTTTCAGTACTAAAAAGGAAAAATCATGAAAATTTTATCTGGTTGAGCCGGTCTTTCTGGGCGAGTCTCACTATTTTGATGGTAATCATTCAACTTTCTGTTTTGTTTTACAGGGTGCGGAACAAAATTAGGAATATTCAAGTATAATAATAATCGAACCTATTATAAAATAAGATTAATTTAATTAAGAAAAAAAAAGAAACAAAATAAGAAGATAGACACAAAACAGTAAATTTACTCAATTTGACCACCATTTTTTTTTTCAATTATTGTATCAGCATGTCTTGGAAACGATTTGCATGCCTTCAAAATAAATTCTTCTGACATTTTATTCCATTCCTCCTCAATAGCAGTCTTAAGTAAACCAATATTTGGATGGAAAGTTGCATTTGTTTTGTTTTCTAAAATGCTCCATAGAGCGCAATCGATGAGGTTAAGGTTTAGGCTTAAATCTTGTTTAATTGCTGTCCTCACAGTTTTCTTGTGGATTTCAATTCCTTACTATGCTTTCTTATTGACGTTGTGGGGTCCTTCTTAATTGCCGTTGTGAGAGCAGTTAAAAAGCCCTCTTTGTGTTTCAGTTTTTTTTTTTTTATCTATTCTCCACTCCCTCTTTTTCTTAAAAAGATCTTTTTCTCTTAAAAAAATTTCCCTGGTTTGTATACGGTAGAAAAAGGAACTTTAGCTTGGTTTCGGCATTAAAGAAATCGTGGATTCTTTGTCGTTTCTTATCTTGCTCACTCATATTGGGCTGAATTTTGATTAAAAATAAGTTATTGAATAATAGAGCTAAATATGAACATTTAGATTTAACGCGTCTTTTTTTTGAAAAAATTGGACTACTCAGACGGAAACAAACGTTTTAAAAATTGATTCCATATTTTGCTTCCGCTCCATGTATGTTACTTATATTATGAAGAGAAATGAGATTATCGTTTTTATCTTGTCACTAGTGATGAATAGAAATCATCCTCATCATTATGATCATCAAGACATACAGATAATATGGAGTTCACTGACTCCCTCCCCTCCTCCAAGCCTATCGTCAATCGCTCCATGCAGGACTTCTAGACTGCATCCAGTGTTCGCGCAGAACTGATGAATAACTGGCCGACCAATACTAATTTGTCAATGTGTAGAAGTCCATTAGATAATGTTGTTCATGAGTTCGTTCTTATTTCACCAGCAGTGATTAGCGTGTCTTGTTTATCTTATGTGTATGGCTTATATAATGAGAGGTAAGGAGCAGCAGAGCTACTGTGTTGTGGGGTTTCATTTCCAGAATTTGTTCAAGACAGCACGCAGTATTCTTGCGCTGTTTCCCGTATAGCCTTTCTCTATGCGTTTCGCTAGCATCCAGGTGATGCCTCGATATTGTAGTACTGACACAGCCACAACTTGAAAGAAACCCCTTTTTGTCAGAGAGTTTAGATTTCTCTATGATCGATAACCAATCTTTATCAGTCTACGTTTTCCCCCTGCACATGATTACATCGCTTTCAGTAGATAAAACATTGCTGCCAGGGTAAATGAACTGGTCAACTAATTTCAGAGGCTCGCCACTTTAAATAGAGATAGTTTCCTCTGGTTTAAAGCACCTGAACTCAGTTTTATTTGAGTTCACATAGAGGTCAACGCCTCCTGTTGCTGCTTGCTCCAGGCTATGCAGCAAGGATTTGGCTTGGGCACATATTTGGGAGAAGCGCAAGATCATCTGTGGAGTCTGTGTTTGTCATAGTTTGTACGGGATATTGTTTGAGCCTGAATCGCATCAGCTTTTTTTTTTTTTTTTTTAGAGATACTGTGCTGTATGAAGTGTCTGATATTTTTTCCTCATATGCAAAAGTCTGAATAAAAAAAAAGATACGGCAAAAATAATCAAACTCATCCAGAGAATTATGAGACACATATCAACAAAATTCCTCAGTGGTTGGAGGAATTACATACCAGAAAACAGAATAAAAATCGACTACGTTGTACGCGGCTAATAAAAGCTTAACAGATGGTCAACAAGCGTCTCTTATATATCATTTCTCGAATAAAGTGATGGCAATTCTCCATGACTGTGTGTCAAAGTTACTACAGTCATAACCGGCTCCCCTCAGATAGCTAGTGTTAAATTCAAGGATTTCCTTCTCTTAGATGTGTTATCCTAGGAATGTTGAATCACCCAATCTGTTATATTAAATAAATCTGGGGAAAGAAAAGAGGGATTCATGCTTTCCCTAGGGAATTAGCGCGAAGTGAAATCAAACAGCATCGTTCAGGATTTGAACTCGCTCGCTGAGTCAATTGTCTATTATTATTTGGCTACGAACGCCTTCTTAGTAAATATCAATAACACCGCAGTTAAGAATTAATGCTTTTATAGTAAACGAAACTTACTTGAAAACCAGTAAAATATTCACATTTAAACGAATATAAAGAATGTTATTTTAGCATTGAAGGTAAAAAGTGTATTGTAAGGTTTTATTATTTGTAAAAGTGTAGAGAGTTACAGGAAGGGGATAGCGTCCTTTTCTATTGTTAAATTAAACTCAATTGAAGCGAGAAACAATGAAAACTTTCTCAAAATGTCACGTATTGAAAAAAAGTCACAAAATAAAAAAAGACAAAAAGTAAAAACAAAAAAAAAAATGAAAAGAAAAGTGATACACAATTCTTCTGTTTAGTTAGTCCTTTCTAACTCACTTAGAAAACATATGGTTTTGCAATTATCTGTGAATCATACAACAGATCCTCGCCCTACTCCTACTCCTCTTCATCATCAGCGACATCATCATCACCATCATCACGTGATGCTGATAGGGTGGATTTCCTTCATTCTTTCACGCCATCTATTCCCATCAATCCTCACATCTAGACGGCACCCACTATTCGCAAGGAGCTTATGAACCAGACATAGGTTTAATAGTTCAATCTTCAACCTCGATGGCTTTGGCATTAAATAGCCCATAAAGGTTGACATGACGTAAAACAAATAAATCAAAATATAAACCCTGATGGAATTTAAGTTTTTGCTGGTCGGCCAACACTAGTATGTCCATGTGTAGAAGTTCACAGGCAATGTCGCTTATGAGTTCGTCCTTACTTCTCCAGCAGTGCCCAGTATATCTTGTTTGTCTTACTTCGATGGTTTGTGAGACAGGCGGTAAGTGGCCATGTAGCTGCTGCTTTCTGGAGTAAAAGCAAAAATTATTCAGGACTTAAAGTATTAACTCGTAAACCTTGCAGACATTTGAAAAATATATTCAAAAATATTTCGGTAAAGATTACCATTAACCCTGAAGTGTGAATTAGAAAAAATTCTCCAGATGTCTCACCCAACAGCTACCATTTTTATAAGCATCAAGGCACTTTTTTACGCCAAAAAACATTTGCTCCCTTAGTAAAAAACTAAAGCTGGCGACCGGAGTCAAGGGCGACCAGAAGGCTCCCTTTTCAATAGCTACTAACGGAGATGTAGGGGAGGGTGCTACTCCTTTCCCTGGATTGCTCCACTTTACCCTTGATACGTACGTTATATTGCTGAGTGTTAAGCAAGGAGGTATCAAGATCCATTTTTAAAGTGTTTGGTATGACGTGACATGGAATTGAACCCAAGTCTTCCGGACCATTGGCAAACACTCTACCCACAATGTTCCTTCCTAAGTAAAAACGGCATTTATAGATTTATTGGCATTAAAGCCTTTCGTTTGTTTTTTTTTCGCACGGGTATGAATAATCTTGTTAATCGACGGCAAAAATAGATAGAAGTTCAAGAATCGCATTTTGACTGATTAAAACACTATCTAAATCAATTAATTCGGGGATAAAAGTTCATTCTAAAATCGGACATTATTTTCCGAACAACTTAATACATAGAGCATCATTTGTCGATACAAATTAAAGAAAGTCTGCTTTCGAAGGATATTTTTTGATATAGGTGGGTATGATGCTAATCAATGTTGCCTCAGAAGAGTTCAGGATAAAAATCATCGCCATGCCAAGTGAATTTGCCCTAAAGAAACAGACGGTTGAATGCAACATTAAATATTACTAAAAAAAGGACGGATAAAACAAAAACAAAATAAAATAATACTCAATAAAAGAAACTAAACAAAAACTGAATTGCTTGATAAGGCAAAGGTAAAACAAGAAAAATACAAATTGCTTTGAGGTATCGATTGAATCCCCTTAGTTTTTTAAAAGTTCTTTTTATTATTTTCGTCACAATCTCATCGGCTTCTGTTCTTTGCAATTCAATGATGCTGAAGTTTTATTTTAAAGCCATTTTGGTGTTAAACAAGACAGTAGTCAATTAGGAAATCAGAGGTAAAACAGATTGCAAAGGAAATCGCTTCCTATATTAACAAATAAGATAGGTAAAAAATGCGAGTGTGTACTTCCCATAACACAAAATATAATAGCATTATCACCATGGCTTCACTTCAGCAAACGATATTTACTCGGGTTTTCCATGTCAATTCGAATCCATTCTTATCCCCCAACCCAACACGAACAAAGAAACAAACAAATAACATAATTTGTTACATAGTGTGACGGTTATCGTCATAGGAAATGGACTTGGTGACCCATGAATAAAACTGTTTGCATTTCATATTCGAGAATGCCCGTGGGAAAGGCATGAATCCAACCAATTTAAGAGAAAGAAAACCCTGTATTCAAACCAGTTACGCATCGCTTGGAATTTGACCTTGTGTCGCTTTTCAATAGCTAGAACACCAAGCTGTATTGGAGGGCGCTACTCCATTCCCAGGATTGCTCCACTTTACCCTTGATCCTCACCTTATAGTACTGAGTGCTAAGGTGGCATCAAGTACCATTTTTGAGTTGGCTTGAGCTGTAGAATACACCACTGCATCTATGCAGGGGTAAGACTCTTACATTGAGTGTCCTGTATATGACGTTAAACGATCTATAGGGTATGTGGAGTTCTCCTTCATAGTCATTAGTCCGACGTTCTCTCTATCTCGGAGTGGTAGTACCTGATAAGGACCTATCTGTGGGTCAAATAGATCAGTTTGACATTTAAACTATGTGCAAATAAACAACTTGCCTAAAATTGATTTGTTAGATATGGGACTCTTTGACCATTTAGTTGTGTGTAAATAAATGACTGTCTAATAGAATTGTTAGTGATACAAAGCAATACTTGCAACAATTTGTGTACAAACGAATGAATAATTTTTAATAAAATTATTATTGTTAAATAGCAATTCTTTTAACTCTTTAATTATGTGCCTAAATTGAATTATTGCTATTACATATTATATATTATATATTACTTGAAACCATTTAACTTTGTGAAAAGGAATGATTAGTATATTTCAACAAAATATTTAAAATCATATATATTTAATATATATGTAAAAACAGGATTTGGGATTAAATAACCTACAATGGTTGATATGCTATAAAACCTAACCAAACCAAATCATATATATTCAATATATATGAATAAAGAGGATTGGCATTAAATAACCTACAATGGTTGATATGCTATAAGACCCAGCCCAACTCTACCAAACCCAAGCAAACCAAACCAATTAAAAAATTGATTGGCCAGCTAACCAGCAATTGTAAAAACAAAAAGTAGTTAATATCGAATGACAGAGCTATATAATCGCTACCGACACAAAATACTACATTTACTTCGCAGGTTTCATGCCGTTTTATGTAATCATCGACTAGCGTAAAACTCTTTGAATCAATTCTAGCAGTTATATGGTGCATTCAATAAGTTTCCAGGCTTCTTTTATACAGGCATTTAAAATTGTCATACACTTGAAAATTCACTACGTTCTTGCTATATATCTTATGAGATGACTGACCAATTTTTATGATTTCACGTTCAAATCAACAGCTACAGCAGCAAATGGAATACACCCTACTAAAGCCTGACTGTCACAGCTGGTGAATTTCAAAAATGCAATCTGGATGTGAGGACACTTTAGAAGATCGATATGCAATAAAATTCTGTTTTAAACTTGGAAAAAATACCACAGAAACGTATGGACTGCTTCAGAATAATTTTCGATCATCTTGCATGAATCGAGCATCAGTTTTTGAGTATCATAAGAGATTCAAGGAAGGCAGGGAGTCTGTGAGGGATCATGCGAGGTGTGGGAGGAGTAGGGAAGTCAATACACCACAGTTGATTGGCCAAAGGGTTAGGGTTAGGGCTACTATGTTGAGGTTTTAATGGAGTTCAGGAAGAGATTCCTAGGGAAGAGGCCAGCACTCTTCAAATCGGGTCAGTGGCATTTCCACGAGGACAATGCACCAGTCCACAACTCCATCCTTGACACAGACTGTTTGACCAAGATGGGCATCAAAACAGTTCGTCACCCTCCCTGTCGTCCAGACCTGGCTCCCTGTGACTTTTGCTGATTCCCTAAGCTCAGAGGCTGTCGTTATGAGACAATTGAGGTGATGAAAGAGGCTGTGACGAAGGTCATGGAAACGCTCACACAAGAGGACTTCCATGTGGCTTTCCAGAAGTTGTTGGAACGGTAGAACAAGTGCATTGCAGCCGGAGGAGATTACTTCGAATGTATCTAGTTTCATGTGTGTACTATCAATAAAAGTGCCCATAAGAAAAAAGTCTGGAAACTTATTTAACGATCCTCGTATATGTACACTTTAAAAACTCAGTTAAACTACTGTCCTTTTAAAAACTAATAACCTAAATTTTATTTTAGAAACTAAGACGGCTGTATCCACAATAGAAAATAAAATTACTTAATTCGTAAATATCGTAAGCGATATATTGTATTAACTAGGAGGTGTGTAACGCTTATCATCGTAGGAAATGGAATCGGTGATCCGAGTTCAAATCCTGGAAGACGCAATTCACTTTGCTCTAATTCTCTAGTGGAAATATTTGAATACGACGGTTCTCACCAGCTATGTGTATGGATACCAGATCAGGAGAAGGAAAACTCAAACCAGTTGTACTCCACTTAAAAAATTGGCCTTGTGTCACATATTTCTCATAGTGGAATGGTGAAATGGTCAGGTAATTACATACAACAATATTTATTAAGAACAAATTTTTATCTTTATTTCTAAAATAATTTTGAAAGTCATGTTTGTGTTCGCTATTTGTTTGCTTGTGTGTGTGTGTGTGTGTTTAGTGACATAACTGGTACATTTGTGTGTTCGTGGGTCAGGTGAAATATAAAGAGGTTAGAATCAATTGGCCTTGCTCCAGACAATTCTAACTTTCTCATCAGGGTCACATTTATCATATGATCCCTGAGGCGCCTTCCCAAAGCATATAATGTCGATGGAACAAATCTATCTTTCGCGCAGTCTACAATCATTTATATATATATATGCAGGACGACCTCCACTTAAAAATTGATCATGTGATCTTGCATTCTATTTTGTCCCTAGTGGATGTACGAATATATATATATATATATATATATATATATATATATATATATATATATATATTGTAGTACACGTAAATAAACACCAAGCTTATCATTACTCCTGTTCAATACCTATCACTTTCTTATGATATAGATTTAAAATTCATTTTAGCTGATCATCAATTAATAATTAAATATATGGATTGAATTGTTTTGTTTTTTTTATCTAATGACATATCAACCTTTGTGGGAAATTTAATACCAAAACCATCCTCTTAGAAGGATAGTAATGGTACTATTTAACCCATTATTGAGGGGGTAATGGGGGTTCATATCTTTCTCAGGGGTATTTGTTTGAAAGTAAATGTAATAAGACGACGAGGGCTCGATTTTTCTTACTCCGATGTTGCCGTTAAGCATATTTGGTTTGGTTTGGTTTCTTTGTTTAATGGCATATCAACCTTTTTAGGTTATTTAATGCCAAAGCCATTCTCATAGAAGAACAGTAGTGGTACTATTTCACCCATAGCTGGGAGGATAAGGGGGTTCATACCTTTCCCAAGGGTATTTGCCCGAAAGTGAACGTAATAGCGCGATTCCGCAGTCCATCGCTTTAACCATTACACCACGAGGACACCCCGTTAAGCATGTTTGTCACTACGCCATAGGAATCCTTCTTCCAATAAATATCATATTTGACGGTATATATGTTGCACTTTCTTTTTACTAAAAATATTTTTTGAAATTCCCCTGCGTCTTATATACCATATGTAGATTTAAAATTCTCAAAAGTTGGCCGAATTTAGCTACCATGCAACTTCTTGTAGCATAGATTTTAGTGACTTTCATATACCTATTGTAATTATTTAAAAGGCTATTATGCTGTGTTATTATAACCCAGTTGCCGTGATGGTTGAGTGTATTAATTATTTTATTATCTGGTTTGGTTAGGCCACGAGTTTTTCAGCTAGCCCTAAAATTTGCTAAACCCTTTGAGTGGAAATATAAGTCAAATTGGAAAGTTCAAGCGAGTACACCAATGACCAGGGAACTGTCATTCGACACAGGAAGACCAAATATAAAAGAGAATAGATTCATGTCTTGTGACAAGCTTGATTAAATAAATGAAAAACGCGGTAAACATTTAGGGATACGTATGAGATGACACAATAACTTAGCAAGATTACATCACCCTACCGATATTCTGAATTTTGATATATAAAAATTAGCGAATTTTGAAAAAGTTGTCGATCGATCAGCAGTCAGTTGTCAGTAAGAAGTTGGTGTTCAAAGAGTTCGGTCGGCCTGGGGTGTCTTTCTGGGACTGCTCTTACAGATTCTCTCTATATATATCCCTTTCTCTCTTTCTCTCTCTCTCTCTCTCTCTCTCTTTTTCTCTCTCTCGCAACTGTACGCAGTCTGAATATAGAGCAATAAATGATTGTTAATTGTTGACGGAGAGTTCTTGTCTTTGAGATGCCAACGCCCAGGCAACTTTGTTCCAACGAATCACACTGCCGGTCAAAAAAAAAAAAAATCCGGATGAATTGTGTCATTCCCTATCTGTGGATCTTCTAAACACAGCGTGGGCACTGACAGGATTGATAAATAAACTTTATGTAATTACACTTGACGTCGTTACCAGGATTAGACCAAAATAAAAGTACCGTGACAACTATAGTAGAGCATTTGGCACCGTTATTCGGATAAGACCAATCATTATTATTACATTTGGCACGGGTATCGGTGTTGGTAGTCGTGACCGTGATATTGTTACAGTGGTCCCGCACCAAGATATTTTTACGTTTAGTACCATACCCAAACGATAGCATTAAAAATGGTAACCGATACCAAAACATAGTATCACATTTGGTACCGGACCAAGCAATAGTGTTATCATATTTACCCAACCCCTCCGCTCGGGCAGGACATGACACAAGGTCAATTTTTAAGCGGAGTTTAACAGGTTTGAATTCGAGTTTTCCTTCTCCTAGACTAGTTGCCTCACCAAGGCTGAAGAACCTAGTCTGCCCTACTATTTACCCATAGCTGGATGGAGAATAATTGGATTCATACCTTTCCCAAGGGTATTAGTGCTATGTGAAATGCAATCAGTCCAGGATTTGAACTCGTGTCGTCGTGTCCAGTTCCTGCGACGATAACCATTACACCACAGGCACCTCCCAAGTGATAGTGTTATAATTGGTGCCGGTCCAAACCATAGTACAACATTTGATACCGTGCCTAAGATAAGTGCCCAGACGGTGCAAACCATAGTGTTACATTTGGTGCTGTACCAAACGATAGTATTACATTTGCTATCTAAAAACCCACAGTAGAGCTATAAATAGGAATCGACCCAACAAGCCAATGGCTAAGCGATGATACTACATTTGGTGCAGTGAAAACATATTTAACATATTGTTTGGTACCGGCAACTGGACTAAACTATAGTGTTATATCATTGGTAATTTTCATTATATTAATTTCATCACATTTAATAATAGTACTTTGCTTTTTACTTGATTTGCTCTGCTGAAATAAAGATTAGAATTCTGAAACCACCTGCACATTCACCTGGAGCATATGGCAGAAAAATAACTGAAAATGTAAAATTTTGTAATCTGTCATTTAACAGCCAAGACAATATTGATGTATGACTAGGGATGCATACCGCCGGGGTATACGTACATCTAAGTTACGGGATCTTAGTTTAAATGACTGAATACATGGAGTTGTTGTTTAGAACTGACGAAAAATTCTTATTCCTATTTATGCGAAAGACTTGTCTTCAGGGCACAATTTGATACAAGGTCAATTTTAAGCTGGATTTATCGGACTTGAACTCAGGGTTTACCTTCTCCAACACAGGTTGTCATACCAAATTTAAAGAACACAGTCCACCCGACTATTTATCCTTGGCGAGAGGGAGAATATTTTGCTGCATACCTTTCTCTAAAATGCAAACAACCTCATTCGAGAAGTTGCATTGTATTTTATTGGGGTTCCCATAACACCCCATTTTCCACATCCTCCATTTAGCCCCGGTCACCTCTTAGATGCTTGATCGGAAATTTCCTGTTACATCGTGCGCACCGGATGAAATGTTTAATTTTTCCACTCATCTTCTGGCTGCTGGCCCCTTTTTCTAAAACTTATCTATTCACGCCCCGGTATGATTTGCTTATAATGTCACATAGTCCCTAGTGTTACATGTTCAACTGTAAAGAAGAAAAAACACGTTATTTTCAAAATTCTTGATAGCTGGGTAATCTTTCTATAGGAAATGTACATGTTCTTAACTGGTTTTGGGTTAATTAAAAAAAGTTTTTTTCTGAATAAGTGCTTCCGTTGAAGTCGTGGTCATTTAGGAGGAAAGGTTGATCCACAAGAAATTTACGACGGTGAGATTTAATTATATATATAAGTAAAGTTGGCGACAATTAGTCAAGGGTGACTCAAAGGCTCCTTTTTCAATAGCTTCTACACCGGGGTGTAAGGGAGGGCATTGCTCTAAACCCTATATATAAATATATATATATATATATATAGGTAACATATTGGCCCTCGACTGAGCTGTCAATTAAGAGATCCACCAGTGCAAATAACTGGTGCATCTGGTTGAAGATATCGGGGTATCACCTTGACCTGTGGACGGGTTGAATTCGGAGCAATTGCGACGCCCACAGGAAGCAGGTGTACGACAAACAATTATATAACCAGGTGCTACAGACGGCTTGAGTTAGTTGGAGTTCGACGCAGTGAGAACCAGCTCCAGACAGAGAGGTTGCGGCCCTCAGCGACCCTTGGTTGAGCAGCCCAGCCGAATGAGAAAGAGGTGCTGCTATAGTCAGAGGAATGTGGGGTCAATATGTTGCAGTCTGTTCCGTCTCCAAATCACCTCTCACACATAACCAACATCAGCCCTTTCGCAACCCTTTCGCGAATGAAGTGTGAGAGGTATATTTTTCTAAAGAATATGTTCGTTCGTCATTATTGTAGACTATGTTTCCGTGTATAGTTGTATGTGTATTATGTGGCTATACAACACACACACATATATATATATATATATATATATCATTCGCGATTTGATCAAAAAGTCAGTATCCTACTACAATAAACGCTACAACATGAGCCCCTTGTTTTGACCTATAAGGTTCAACAAACTATTATGTATATATGACTTCACTTATTTAGATTAAAGATACACCCTCGATAGAATACTGAATGTAAGGCAGAATACCAGTTTACGACTTCAAGATTAAATATGTGCGTAACTTTTGGCAGAAAAAAGCGTTTATTTAATAGAAAAGACATTTATTTTTCAATATATCTGTTTTGGAAATTTACGCAATGGAGCGGTGAATATCAAAAACAATACTATGAAACTTTCAGATCAAATTCAGCTAATAAATAATGGGCATATTTAACCTATTGACTGCATTTCTTCTCTCCCTCTTCCTTCTCTTTCTCTGTCCCTTATATACATATATATATATATATATATATATATATATATTGTTTATAGAGGTTTGCCTAAAGATCTTATGTTTTTTCTCGAGCTTTCTGGTTAGTTTTTTTATATCATCGTCCACTTGATAGAGAAGTTTCCTTATGTTTTTCTTTCAAGTGCTTTCTATCATATCGATTGATCATCTTCTGAGGTATTATTTCTTAGTAGATATTGTTTGTTGTTTACTTAGTTTGGGTGCGATATTTATTTAGTTGGAAGGGTTTTAGCTTGGGAGCAAAAGATAGGGAAATTTCTCTTATAAGAAAGCGCGTGAAAAAATATTGGATAAAAAAAGAAAATTCCGTGATTTTTAACCAAACCTTTAAAACTATAACTTGCTTCCTATATATATATATATGTGTGTGTGTTTGTGTGTGTTATGCGTGTGTATGTATGTATTTTGGCTGCTGATACTCTTGTAGTCATATTTTATTAAAAATGACTGGCTGCATTCATATATAACGTCACCCACATATGAGGAACACGCCCACTTAAAAAATTCCTTGAGAACAGAATCAATTCAGCACTCCACAACATAGAAGTAGCTTCGTTCTCGACAATGACCAAAGATCGGAAGCACCCGTACTTGGACAACAATAACGGAGACTTCCGACAGTTTTCAAGCTTCCAACAACCACAGGTTGCGACATCTTGTTCACCAACAAGAAAAGCTGAATAGAAAGTTAAACACTACATCTTTGTCTATTTTCAATAAAGTATGTCTACAAGATTACACCCCCAAAATATATATATATATATATATATATACACTCATGGTTTGAGCGAAAATAGTGATTGCGTATGTAAATTTTGCAACGGAAAAGGAGAAAAGATTTCTTTATTTTTAAAATTCCCTGATATAAACGCAGGTGTATGTACGCAATATGCGCATATACTCATATTCGTACACGTACAGAGAATTAAGTTTATATATATATATATATATATATATATAATTTATGTGAGAAAATGTTGGCACTAAGATGTCTATTCTTAAAAAAGTGTAATATGCGGGCAGACAAATTATTTCTTGGTAATTCACTATCTTTGAATTTTCTATTTTTCTGTAAATATTCAATGATGGTGTACATTCGAAATCGATAGTGCCGCTGAAAAAAAAGCATTAAGGTTTATTATACAAATTGTTTTGTGTGAACATTTGAATATTGTGTACTATCAGAAAAGAAGGAAGAAAAAGAGGCCAATACAAAGATGGTAATACTTTGGTAAAACCTATACTCCCCGCAAACAACAACAACATTAACAACAACAACCATTGTATAGGCAGGGTTGAGAAAGCGATAGCACAAAGGTGTCTCGTCTTAAAAAGACGAATATTCTGGTAATCAAAAGACAATTCTAGGTAAGCCACAATCTTTGAATTATCTATTTTTCTGTGAATATTCAACGATAGCGCACTTTAAAAAACAACAAAACCGCAGAAAAAAGCGGTAAGGTTTATTATACTGAACTTTGTGTGAAAATATTTAATTTAGAGTGGATTGATCATGTTTTATGGCATATCAAACTTTTTGTTGGTTATCTAGAGCCAAATCCTGTTTACATATATATATATATATATATATATATATCACCTGTATAATCAAACAGGTGACATCTCTACAATAGACGGAACCTCTCTGAAACTAGTAGACAAATTCATCTACCTAGGAAGCAGCGTCTCATCAACCGAAAAGGACATCGACACGCGGCTAACGAAGGCATGGACAGCTATCGATAGGCTATCGATCATATGGAAATCAGACCTGACCGATAAAATGAAACGCAGTTTCTTCCAGGCAGCGGTTGTATCGATACTGTGCTATGGATGCACTACTTAGACGCTAACTAAACGGCTGGAGAAGAAGCTAGACGGCAATTACACAAGAATGCTATGAGCAATATTGATCAAGTCCTGGCGGCTACACCCAACAAGGCACCAACTATACGGCCACCTGCCTCCCATCACGAAAACTATCCCTAGTTAGACGAACCAGACATGCAGGACACTGCTGGAGAAGCAGGGACGAACTCATAAACGATGTACTTCTATGGACCCCCACATATGGCCGGGAAAAACCAGGACAACCAGCTCGAACATACATCTAGCAGCTATGTGAGGATACGGGATGTAGACCTGATGACCTGCCAGAGGTGATGAACGATAGGGAGAAGTGTCGAGAGAGGGTCAGGGATACATGTGCTAGCGGCACGACACATGATGATGATGATGATATATATACACACATATATATATATATATATATATATATACGATCCCCTCCCAGGGGGTTGAGCACTCTGGTAAAGGAATTAATAGCTGCCACTCACGTAATGCAAAACTCTTTTAATGAACTGAGCACTCTTGTATCCGGTAACACAAAATGTAAACAAACGAAAGCTAATACATAATGCCTTACAATTACCGAGCTGATGTCTGTCCGCAGTTGGCTGAGTGATAAGATACTAAGTCTAACGTAAGGTTGGGCGGGTTTCGATCTCAGCTTGAAGCGTTGTGCACGTCTAGCATCATTGAAGAGTTGTGATACAACTAAACAGTCTGTGGATAGCAATATATATATATATATATATATATATATATACGTGTATGTGACTTGTAAACGAATAGTCTGTAGCACACATTTTAAACGAGCCATAGCTCATTTGTTTATCCACAGTAAAATGATTTCAAATATTGCAATCTAATACATAATTTTATTTACCCGCAATTAAATGGTTCCATGTCTAACTATGAAATTCTATAAGTTCAGTTTAACATTAATCATTTGTTTCACATCGTTAAATGTTTTCAAGTAAATGATTAAATAGTTCTTTATGGCCATAGATGGGACCCTAAAAGGTACAATCACTCCAGATTAGAGTGGACCTGGGAGCAATGGGAATACAGGGGTACTCTACTTTCCTCAAAATTTCGAGGCTGGGGCCTCATCATCAGATCGTTTAATGTCATATAGACACTTGTTGAGGGAGTCTTATATTGTCTGCAGAGATGCAGTCGGCGTATTCTCCAGCCTCCGGTAACTTGGCAGGACATATCTTAATAATGTATATAATCAGGAAACGGAAGAAAAATATGCAAAAATAAATAAAAGAAATGGTTCATTAATAAAAAAAATACAATATATCAAGAAAACCTGAATACAATAAAAAGGTATTGTTGGACTTACAGAATTTAAATTTATAAATTTTCAAGGCGTAATTATTCAACGTTTTTGTGAAAGGAAAACTTAGGCTTAAAAAACCCTACTAGTGGAGAACTGGAGATGTATAACTCCGCGACAATTAAGCCGGTGAGGTCAAATTCTGCTCTGTTTATCCTGCCCCTGGCTTTTGTCTGGATAACAGTCTCTGTAGGAAGAGAGTATTATGCGCGCTATACAGGTGTATTGCAATGGGGTGCAGTATGGTGGATGTGATGTAAGACTGATGAAAGGTGGATCAACGGCACATTTTACCTGAGGCTAGGCAGAGGAACCTTCTAGGTCACCAGTCAGGCTCAAATACTTCAGTTAAGAAACTACGGCTATGCTTCTATAAGTATGGCTACTATTGATGAGAAAAGAAGTAGCTAACGAAAAGTTACCATGGCTCTAATTCAAATCATACGTACAAATCGTATTGCCGTAAATTAAGATCGAGTCCTGCTAAGGTTGGACCTCTGGCCTTAGTGTTCGAAAAATCAGCCACATAGCCCCAAACTAAACTTACTTTGATACCAAAGCACGGTTCACATTGAGACTTATTACGTTCGAACATAAAGTACAATAAACCAACTACCTGAGCGTGGTGCGCGTGGTGTAATGGTTATCGTCGTAGGAAATGGACACGGCGACACGGGTTCAAATCCTGGACGAGACTGATTGCATTTTACATAGCACTAATACCCTTGGGAAAGGTATGAATCCAATTATTCTCTCTCCAGCTATGGGTAGATAGTAGGACAGACTGAGTTCTTCAGCCTTGGTGAGGCAACTAGTCTAGGAGAAGGAAAACTCTGAATTCAAACCTGTTAAACTCCGCTTAAAAAAACTGACCTTGTGTCATATCCTGCCCGAGCGGGGGGGGGTAAATAGGATAAACCAAGTATCTTTCAGCGTCTGAAGCCGAGAAGATTGCAAACATCATATGCATAGAGGAACATTACCATAGAGAACGAGAAATAAAATACCACGATTCCTGGAATGAATGGACATTTGTGTCAGCATCTGCATAGAAAAACTATGTCAATGCCCCCAGTGGAGGTGAAAGAATGGTTTTCAGATGCCGTGCCTTAAAATCCCAAAATAGCATAGAAAAAATCAAACTGAGAATGATGTGTGCAACATTGAATAGCAACCCCTGTACTGCCATCGTCTCATGCTATGGTCCCACCAATGCCAGTGATTGAACATACATCACCACTTTCTACAACGAGCTATCTTCCCTTATCTAACACATTCTAAAATGCAACTTTTTGATTATCGGCAAGGAGATGAATGCTGACATAGGCAAAGACGGAAATTATAATTTCTGTTGACATAACTCGCCAAACAGAAACGGTAAATATCTTGCTGAATTTTCTCTTCGGAACATGCTTGTCGTTCCCCCACCCAGGCTTTAACCGTCTTTGGAGGGGTTAGGTTCATCGCCTGACGCCTGAAACGCCTCTTTTAGGGGCGTGCCGACGAAGTCCGAGGCATTTTTGGGACTGTCGGATACGTCTGGGCTACGGCCCTGTAACCGGATCTACCTAAGAAACGGCCTTGTGCCACGCACGTATGATTGGTGGGGCGTATGTCAAATACCAGAACATGCTTGTATATCTAAACACTAAGCGAAAAACTTTAGAACGGAAAAGATCCTTTCAAGAATATGCTTGAAAACCCTCCAAAAATCGTTAAACCGACAAAAAAATGATTGCGACTCAACTGGACATAAAACTTGAACAGCTTACAGAGGAAGAATTTGACTTCGTACTGAAAACTGGAGGAAACTAGATCTGAATTTTAACGTGTAGCACATAATTAACACAATTTTAGATACCTCCATGTACATGTATCTGTATTCAATGTTGTATAATTATGCATGAGTATGTGATATGAAGAAGATACGTTTATGATATCTACAATAGTTTCTTTTGCCCTACCCATGCATATTTGCATATATATTTATATAGGGCATGCGGTTTAAAAAAAAAAAAAATGAAGAGAGAAGCGGAAGAAAATGTCGTGTTAAACAACCGAAAAAGATTTGTGAGAAAATGGCGTCGTGATGGAGCATGCAGTAGAAATAAGAGACTTCTTTGTTTATTTAAGGCTTTTGCCGCCAATCTGCAACAAATACTCGAAACTTTTAGAACTTTTTTATGACAAACAAATTCCCTAATTTCTCCTTCCTCGGCCAACGCCCAAATCGCTATATAGGAACCGCTTCCAAGAGAGTTATAAAGGTAGATAGAGATAGGGGGAGGGAGAAAAGCTATAAAGATCGGAAATCGTTGTTGAACGCCGTGGCGACAGTGTTAATGAAGATGTTTTCCATTATCAGCAATTACTTTTTTATAAGCCGGCATATGATTTAGAAATGAGATAGTTTTAGCAGTTTTTATCTTTTCTTTTTAACCAATGATGAATATGCTGCCCAGACAGAAAACTCATCTCCACTCCCCACTTTTTTGTCAGTCATTGATCAAAAGGAAAATAGCATAAATTCCTATTGATTTTTCTTAAAATGCCAAAATCGGACAGAGCTTTTCTAACTATTGCTCTGATTTCACTTCGTTCTTTTTAAAAAAATAATCATCACCAACTATTTACCCACGAACATTCATTACTTAAATAAAATGACTGCTTGTTGAAAGTGTGACGGAGAAAAGGTTGGTAGCTAATTTAAAAACGGATACTTTCCTCGGTATATCATTTCTATATTCCTACACAATTATGTGTGTGTGTGTATGCGCGCGCGCACGTGTGTGTGTGTGTGTGTGTGTGTGTGTGTATCAGTGGACAAGAAAGGTGCGAACGATTGAAAGAAAAAGGTGACCTACAAATGAATAATTTTTAATTCTTTAAACTGGGGGGAAAATTGGTCAAAAACAGACGCTACCAAGTCATTTCTCGTAAGAAAAATGACATTTGTCAGAGCGTTAATATTTTGTGAGAGAAACTGAAGAATCATGCATGAAATGAAGCTTCGATCTTAATCTACTAATTTTGTTTGTATAAAAGATCTGTGTGTTTGTGTGTAACTCTGTTGTGGGAGAACCACATTATGACGTTAATGTCAGTTTCTAAGCAAAATGAAACTATCATCAGCGAGATACTTATTGTTATTGTATAGATATATAAGCAACAACATATTCGTTCAATTTAAGATAATTAAGCGGTGTTGAAATTAAATGTATTCCAAAAGAAAAAGAATATCTGACTTTTCACACAAAAAAATACCCGAAAGGTGTTGAGTAAGTACAGAATAATTCCGTACTTACTGAAGATATTCTAATTTCATTTTGATCCTTCAAATTTTACACGTCAATTGAATTCTCAAAGAAATTTCAAGACGAGCACGGAATAGCTGATTGGTCAACAAATGCAAAAATATATTACCTAAAAGGGTCAATAATTACGTACCCAAGTTTCACCAAACGGATCTTCAGGATAATTCTGACTAAAGATGGTTGACTCAAACGACAGTGTATTATTAAATAGGCCACCAGGAAAAAATTTTTAAAAAATAGCATAAAAAATCCAAACGTACATTTTATTCACTAAGGAGCCAGGATTTTTAGGCCTGCAAGCATTTACTATTTCAGATCTCTGATTGAGCAATTCATTGGGGTTTTTATAAGAAACCGCTGCTAACTTTTCCTCACGCCGCCACAGTTATAGAAATAGTTATAAAAACAGAATTTATATATATATATATATATATATATATATATATATATATATATATATATACGTTTGTTGAATCTACTGTTAACAGGGGTTTAACTTAACTCGAAGGCCGGTGGTGTGGTAACCGAAACATGTAAAATCAAGTTCCCAACAAGTGGACAACAATCGAGGCTAACATTGCAAATGTCCTCTCTTGGAATGGGACAAAAAAAGAACTTTAGGATACGTATGTAAGAGAATAAACAAATCTATTTTTGTCAATTGCTTGTATGAATTTCATCTCAGTGTGAGATAAACGAAGGTAGTAATATTAAGAGGAATGAATTATTTGTATTCGTCTGTTGAATTACTAGTTTGAAAATCAGTATTCAGAAATGTAGATACCTCTCTGCTGCCAGAGGATAATACGTGTTTCACACCCATTAGTATCAGTAGATTAGTTCAGATTTCTCGGTCACAATATCAGCGTAGTGGAGGTGCCCGTGGTATAATGGTTATCTTCGTAGGAAATGGACACGGCGACACGGGTTCAAATCCTAGACGATACTGACTGCATTTCACATATCACTAATACCCTTGGGAAAGGTATGAATCCAATTATTCTCCATCCAGCTATGGGTAAATAGTAGAACAGACTGAGTTCTTCAGCCTTGTTGCGGCAACTAGTCTAGGAGAAGGAAAACTCTGAATTCAAACCTGTTAAACTCCGCTTAAAAATTGACCTTGTAACATATCCTGCCCGAGCGGAGGGGTTGGTAAGTATGAATATCAGCGTTGTGGGCCAGCCAAGATATAAAAAGTTCGCAACAGAAGTGAAGCGTTCGTTTTATAATAAATAGGCTTGTTGATCATTACACTACAGTAGGAGTTATATTGCATTGATTAAAATATAATGGAACAAGTAACTATTGAAGTCATAACATCGCTCAAAGGGTAAAAAATCAAAGAGACAGAAGGTAAGATAAGTATGATACTGGGCTCCTCAGTTTTAGTACCAACTGGTTAGGTGTTATTGGGTGAATATTTACTTATATATTAGATAGAATTTGAAATCAAATTATAAAAAATGCCTTATACACCAAGAATATATTAACCTAACCCTTCTCACGTCAATTCAAACAATATTGGAGGATCAAGAAGTGGCTATCTGTGAGAAGGAATCAATCCTTATGAATGAGTATGTATGTATTGGTGTACTAATTCCGCTTCCTGAGCAAGATGTGACACAAGATCAATTTTTAAGTCCAATTCTAAGTTCAACAGGTTTGAATTCAGAATTTTCTTTCACCTAGACTGGTTGCTACACTATGGTTGAAGAATCAGTCTATCCTACTATTTACTCGTAGACGAAGGAGGAATAACTGGATTCATATCTTTCCCGAGGATATTAGCGCTATGTGAAAGGCAAACAGCTCCATCAAGGTGTTAAGCTTGTGTTGTCGTGTTTAATTCAAACGACGTTAATCCTTATACTACAAACTCTTCCAAAAACTGATACACCGTATGCATTGGTGAGAAGACGTGCTTTATGTAAGGATTAAAAAATGAAATCTGTGACCTGAGTTCAAATCTTAAATGACGCTGTTTGCATTTCAAATGGCGTTAATATCATTAGGAAAGATATAAAAGGTATAAAGGTATAAATCTATATGTTCGTATCCAGCCAAATATAAATGGTAAGGTAGACTGGTATCCATAGTCTTGGCGTAACACCCTGTCTAGAGTTTGGATATATATATATATATATATATATATATATATATATTAGAATAGAGATTTAAAAAAGATTAATTTTTGAAGTTATTTATTTTACACCTAAGGCGACACCACAGCAGTCATTATCACTCCCTGAAAACAGTGAAAAGACACTAGAAACACATGTGGGAGTAAAATAAATAACTCAATAAAGTAAATCTCTTTGTGGACCTATTCATTTATATATATATATATATATATATATATATATATGTGTGTGTGTGTGTGTGTGTGTGTGTGTGTGTGTGTGTGTGTGTATAAACGTATTTCAAACCAAATAAAAGACACAAAAGAACTTCGAAAAAATTGATATATCAATATAAATGAGAAAAATGAATTTATTTCACAGAAAAAATTAATACATTGATAATAATGAGAAAAATAAGTTTATTTTTCAAGACTATCTTCCTTGTAAATCCACTTGCCTACAGTCATCATGCTAAATCACTTTTAAGAGAACGTGATCCTTAATGGAATGTCCTGTGGAATGGTTTAATACCATGGATATGTTCCATATTGTCGAATTTGAAAGGATCGTTTTAACTTAAAACGAAATTATCCTTTGCTGAGGTTGTTCTAATACATAAAAATGAAACAATGTAGATGTTTACAACGAGCAGGATGCAACAAAGACATTTTTAAAGCTGGCTTGAATACTGAAATCTCGTTCTCCTAATCCAGTTACCATAATAAGGGTAAAGGACCTCGTATTCCCAACTATTTTCCTTGAGCTGGAAGGAGGATAATTCGATTCACACCTTTCCCAACCATTTAGCTTTATGTGAAATGCAAGCAGCCACATCCAAGATTCGACTTCGGGCACCTGAGTCCATTTCATATAAGTTATACTCTAAACGCTTCAAAAGAAATCAATATTGTTGCAAGGAACTGAAACAATTTCATTTTATTTTAAATAGATTTCCTTAAACAATTTTAATTGAAGAGACTTCAAAGAGATGTGGATGAACATTTAGCTGATATAAAATGTAACAAATCATTTAAACATATTTTAAGGTTAATGCGAATCTCTAAATTGTTTCATTCTTATACATTAGAACAATTTCAATGTGGGATAGTGTTGGTTTAAACCAACACGTTTCATTTATTAGAAGAAAAGGGTAAACAGAACATACATCCATGTCATCAAAACATGCCTAAGAACATTCCTCAAGAGAACACTTGACTGTACCTTAGACAGTAAACATTTCTGATCAAAATTCCGCAAATAACTGTGTTCGAGTAGGGTAAGGCAAGAAAAAATTTGACTGATTTTAACTGCATTTAAAACCCGTCTATTCTATTCTTAGATGTTAAGGAACTGCTTTTATCATAAATTTATATTTGGATCTTTGTGTTACTTTTTCTGTTTTTTCACACAATAATAAAACATCAAGTATTCCAATCTAGTATAAATCATTTTCACACTGTTTTATGATTTCAAGTATTCCTATTTAATATCAATAATTATTTGGCGTCAAGTAATTTCTATTTAATGCGCGCTCAATAATATGGTTACTAATATTTATCCATAGTAAACAATTATAGCATTAAGTAACTATTTTTACAAAAAATAATTTCCAATGTGCATATTGATCTTGGCTGCCAATTAAGGATTTCAAGGACAGGGTGTTCCTGCTATGTAAACTGGAAGACAACTAGCATGTTAAAGTCATTCATTCCTTCATCACGGTATATATTAATTGATTTGGTGCCATGTCGAGGACTTTGGGACCAAAACTTTGGTCCTATGGTGTTTTTAGTTTCCTCAAGGAAATGCAGATGAGGCCCCAATGTTTTTTAATAGGATATATGATTGTATTGTAATTTTGATGTATGCATATGGGATAACCAACTGTGCCAAGAAAGAATAAAGTGGGAGGTGACAGTGTTACACTTGGTCACTGATTCGACGTTAGTGCACAGGTGGATTCCCGACGCTTTAACTGGAAAAGCACGTGTGAACACGGGGGGGGGAGCTGGCGAGATGTTAGTCAGGCGACGGTTAGGAACCTTGCGATCGCTGGCGAAAGAATATGGACTGACCATCGACGTGAAACTCGTGAAATCTTGTCAGAACCGCGCAGATAATCTCACCAGAGTGCCGCACAGGTGGATGGATTTGTTCGAGGAAGGATTAGAGCCGGTGCTCGAGAGTTGCGCAATGGTGAGAAGACGACTGGACGAGGAACAGGTGGCTGACATCTATCATCAACGTGGACATCCGGGTGCGAAGCGGACTTTATACTTTGCTAGGTTGGTTGACCCGCAAGTGTCCAAAGAAACTGCTAAATCTGTTGTGAAAGCCTACGAAACCTATCGATCGATCGATCCGGCTCCTGGTCGCTGGATAGAAGGAAAACTCGGCGTGAAGGACAACTGGAACAGATTAGCGATGGGCATAGCCCACCACAATGGTGAAAATTTTCTAACCATCATCGACTGTGGCCTCTCTAGATTTGCAATATGGCAGCCTCTGCGCCGATAAGATGCGCCCACTGTTATCCAACAATTGGAGAATGTTTTCCTCGAGCAAGGCCCGCCTATGGAAATACTGACCGACAATGGCACTGCATTCACTAGTAAAGACTTTGGAGAATTTGCGAGGAATTGGGACGTGCATCTGCAGTTTCGATGTGCCGACTCACCGAGTGAAAACGGAATTGTGGAAAGAAGCCATAAGACCGTTAAGACTATCGCGACCAGAAAGAATTGTTCAATATTGGAGGCGGTCTATTGGCACAACGTCACCCCAAAGGATGACGTTTCCCCTTGCACTGCACCGGCTGACGCTTTACATAGATACCATGTCTGAATAAAAGGTATTAAAGATAACCCGTCCCCGGAACCAGAGGTGACTAGAGGGAAGTATGAAAAAGGAGACGTGGTTTGGGTTAAAAATCCACGCAGCAAGTGCACACCAAATATAGCACTGGTTGCGTTACTGAAGTGATCAGCCCGCAGTCTGTGAAAATTGATGCGGTGCCTCGTCACGTTAAGGGCGTCCGACCAGTAATACAGATGCAATTATCATCGATTGACGAAAACGATTCTGAGGATAGTGAGGGTTTAATCTATCTGAATTCAAATCCGCTCGACAGTGATTCCGATGCCAGTAGCCTCCCAACTGATGTAGTGTCTATTGAAACTCGAACCGCAGATGAAAATACACATGAGGGTGAAGCCTGCATCATTCCTCTTCCAAGAAGTACCCGACAAAGACGAAAGCTACCCCCCTGCCCTGTTTGTGATCATGAGATCGGTGGGGTAAGGAAAATCATGTCTGACCTGAATAGCGTGGAGGCACGTTTAATAAGGTTCAGTCGCTTAACAAAAAAAGCGAAAATGGCGACACAGTCGCTTTTGTATTTGATTATCTTGTGTGAGTAACGCAGACTCTCGGCATTCCTATGCAAATGAGACTACGTCAGGTGTATAAAAAGAGCAGTGGAGGGAACGGGTGATTGAGTTCAAAAAAGGCGTGTCACGTTGGCAGACACGTGCAACAGGATTTTCTGAGTTAGTGACGTTATTGAAATCAACTTATAAACAGAATTAATTTAGATAAAAACTAGAACGAGCAAGTGTTACATGATGAAAAGGTCACTTTCTAAGATGTGTAATGATTGATTTATTTTTGCTTTTGTTATACTTGTGCGTTTTAGTAAGATGTGGGTGGAGAGATAGATGGAGAAAGCTGCAAGGAAAATGTCCACCGGTGGACGTTTTGAAAAATAAGTTAAAGGCGATTGTTGCTTATTGAACTTTGACAGGGCCTTCAATCAGTAATTTCTGGGACAGGATGTTCCTGCTGTGTAAACATGAAACGGCTTGTGTGGATTGATAAACTCACAACTGGAACGTGTAAGCGCTATGAAATTATATTTATATACAGGTACCCACAAAGTCAATGTTACGGACTCACAGAGTCACAGTTGTACTGGGTGCGACCCATGGTGAGAACTGTTTGTCAAAGGAGCAAGAACATAGGGAGTTAATAATGTAATCACAACGTGGGTTAAGAAAAGGTCAATTTAGTTGTCCTCCACCCGTCAAGAGTTACTGGGACAGGGTGTACCTGCTATGTAAACTCGAAGACAACTAGCGTGTTATTGTTATTCATTCCTTCATCGTGGTGTATAACATTAATTTACTTGGTGCCGTGTTCAAGGCTTTGGGACCAAAACTTTTGGTCCTCTGGTATTTTTAATTACCTCAAGGAATTGCAGATATTTTTGTTTTTTTTTGCCTCTCACTCACACTTAGAGAATTTTGGACCTTTCGCGAAATAATAAAGAGATATATATTTTTATAAACAAAGTGTTATGGTAATTCATTCCATCGTCATTCCTTCAACAGTTATAAGATATCACCTGTTCCTATCAAATACGAATAATCTTTAAACAGATCTATTTGAATAAAACTATATATCAGGGTAAACGTATGAATAATTGTATTGAGGGGTATTTCGCATGTTCCAGATCTCCAGAACTAGAGGATCGACATGAATGTGAAACAGAAAGAGAAAAGGAAACTAAGATAACATTAATTAATGTCTGTAGCCTCAATATAAAAAGGCATTTATTTCAAGCACAAATATTTACTTTTCAAGATCATACTCTTCAATGTCACTGCACTTAATCCAACTTTTCTTGATTAACCACAGAGATTGAGCATTACACAATGGAACATGTAAATAAAAATTTACTTGATATCAATTGGTGTAAATTCGACTACATCCCTCCCAATATTACAGGGTGCGATAAGTAAATTGTCACCATTTTGAATTATTAATGTTACGCATGCGCTTTATTAGTTTCAGCCTTTGTCTACTGGGAAGCAAACGAGAGTCAGTTGGGCAATGTCTGTAAGAAAAGTAGCACTGTGACGCAGGATTGTGGAAATGGTATGCTGTATTGTTTGACATTTACTAGAATTATCTAATACCAAGATTTCCTAGTGTGTACGTGGTGCATTCAATAAGTTTTCAGGCGTTTTTTGTACATGTATTTAAAATTGTCGTAGACTCTTAAAAATTCACTATGTTATTACTATACATCTTATGAGATGACTGACCAATTTTTATGATTTCAGCTTCAAATCAACAGCTACAGCAGCAATTGGAACACACCCTACTAAAACCTGATTGTCACAGCTGGTGAATTTCAAAAATGCAATCTGGACGTGAGGACACTTTAGAAGAACGATATGCAATAAAATTCTGTTTTAAACTTGGAAAAAATGACAGAGAAACGTATGGATTGCTTCAGACTGCTTTTCAAGCATATTGCATGAATCGAGCATCAGTTTTTGAGTGGCATAAGACATTCAAAGAAGGCAGGGAGTCTGTGAGGGATAATGAAAGGTGTGGGAGGAGTAAGGAAGTCAATAAACCAGAGTTGATTGGCCAAAGGGTTAGGGTTAGGGTTACTATGTTGAGGTTTTAAGGGAGTTCAGGAAGAGATTCTGTCGGAAGATGCCAGCACTCTTCAAATCGGGTCAGTGGTATTTCCACGAGGACAATGCACCAGTCCACAACTCCATCCTTGTCACAGACTATTTGACCAAAATGGGCATCAAAACAGTTTCTCACCCCCGCCTATAGTCCAGACCTTGCTCCCTGTGACTTTTGTTTATTCCCTAAGCTCAGAGGCTGTCGTTATGAGACAATTGAGGTGATGAAAGAGGCTGTGACGAAGGTCATGGAAACGCTCACACAAGAGGACTTCGATGGGGCATTGCAGAAGATGTTGGAACGGTATTAAAAGTGCATTGCAGCTGGGGGAGATTACTTCGAAGGAGCCTAGAGTTTCATGTGTGCACTATCAATAAAAGTGCCCATACGAAAAAAGTCTGCAAACTTTTTAATGATCCTCGTATATGTCAGTTTGAGAACAGGTTCAAATTCATGTTGATGAAAAACAAACACCCCTATTTACATCGTGGGGCTCGGGGTGATTACTAAATAAAATAAATCCATTTAACTGAGAAGCATTTTTTAAATATGTTTTTTATATTATCTCACGAGGTTAATTCTATTCGGTCAAAATTTTGTAGAGAAATGTTTCTAATGTAATTTTAGGCAGTGGAATTCAAGATATAAGTTTAAACGTGAGTATTTTCTTTTTGTTGATCCTAACTAACAGAAAAGTAAAGTTAACCGATCGTAGTCAAGGATGACCTGAACGCTCACTGTTCAATGGCTACTATACCAAGATGTTGGGGAGGGCGCTACTCCTTTCGATCGATAGCTTCAATACCTTTGATCCGTACCTTACAATGCTGAGTGTTAGGCAAGGCGGCATCAAATACCATTTTTTAAGGCTTTGACACGACTCAACCTGGGATTGAAGCTCGGTCTCCCGGGTCATAGGCGAATTCTCTACCCACTAAACTAATGGCCCGGTATAATCCTTACAGCAATAGCCCAATGAGATTTATTTGGAAGCGCGTAACAGTTATAGTCGTAGGAAATCGAAACGGTGACCCAAAATCGAATACTAGATGAAGCTGCTTGTGTTTAACTTTTCGCTATGCCTTTGGGGAAGGCATGAATCTTTGTTTGCTAACTGCCACTGGGTAAATGAGAGAGATTCTAGCTTTGGTTAGGCAAGCAGTCTAAGAGAAGTAAAAACCCTGAATTCAAATCACCAGGATTTCGCTTTGAAATTGACTTTGTGTCACATCGTACTCGTTGCAGAAAAGGTTGGGTAAATATAAAACTTCAACAGATTGAAGAGGAATGAGTTTTCGAGGCATAGTGGCTAACGTGCTGGACATCGTAGTAAGCGAGTTCAAACTCCAGTCGCGCAATTACGTTTACTTTCGATCTGATACCCTTGAGAAAACAATGAACTTCAATATCCCCACCAGCTATGGGTTAAATTGTAGTACTAATGTTTTTCTGTAATAATGGCTTTGTTACTGAATAAGCCATGAAGACGGATATGCCATTAAACAAAGAAATCAAATCAAGCCAAACCAAAAAAACATTGAAGAACTTCCTATGAACCTCCACTGGTTAATTAAATGCGAATAATTGATATATATCAAGATAAATTATTAGCTATTTTCTCTTTTGCAATATAAAAAAACAGATTTTTTGATGTGATTATTTTTTGCAGCAACAGTGCATCCCGCTGATTATTGTTTAATCGTCTGGGTGAGAGCCCGTCTTTCCTCATGAGGAACACATTTTTGTTAAAACCTTCCTCACTGAAACCATTACTACATATATACTATAGGACTAAAAACCTCTTCCTATTGATTAATATGTATGTATGTTGTAATCGCTTGCCCAGTCGGATGCACCTGTAGAATTCACCGACTGCTTTTCTGCATAGGGGTAAAACGACCCCCATGAGTGTCCTGGATATGACACGAAAAAATCTGATTGGGAGGTTCCAGTAATGCGGGAGGTTTGGGGAATGCGGAGCACCCCTTCATTGCCATTGCTCCCAGTTCTACTCTGGCCAGGGGTGGTAGCTCTTGATAGAGTCCTGTCTATCGTTCAGCAAGAACTAGACTGTGTACTTATGCTAAAGTGAATTGCTTGCAATAGAACGGTTTTGACATTTAAACTTCGTACTTCATTTAAACTGCGTACTTATGCTAAATTGAATTGCTCGAAATAGAACTGTTTTGACATTTAAACTGCAAACTTATGCTAAACTGAATTGTTTGAAACGGAATTGTTTTTGCATGCTAAACTTGATTGTTTAAAATAGAACTGTTTTTGATATTGAAACTGTTCTTAAGCTGAACTGAATTGTTTGAAATAGAACAGTTTTGACATTTAACTGTGTGTAAACAAAAACTAAACTTATACTAAACTGAATAGCTTGAAATAGAAATGTTTTTGACAAATACACTGTGTAATTATGCTAAACTAGATTCTTTGAAATAGAGCTGTTTATTTGTTTTATTTGATTTGGCATTAAATGATCTACAAACAAACATGACTCATGAAGTCCACTTAAATCAAACTGAACTGTGTTTCATTGGATATTCTTGGTTGGGAAGAGCTCGCATTGAGAAGAGTTGATTGGTAAAAAAACATTTAAAACAGAACATTCCTTGTATGAGGAGAGTCGTAATAGTCATGACTGACTGAGAAAGGAAGCAATGTGTAACTGTCAGGTCTAGGAGTCTTCTTGGACGTGTGATATTTATGATCGTGTTCTTCTTTCTAAGCTGGATACGTCAGTCACATGAAGTCTACTGGGAGATGTAAACTGAACAAACTTCTTTTGAGGCTAGGTCATATCACTTTGGTCATTTTTTGGTGAAGTTTGCAAGTCTTTGTCTGTCTTGAAATGGCTCATGACAGTGCGCAATACCTCTAAGAACTGAAAAAAAGTAGCATCTACAGCTGTCACTCCGTTTTCCTATCATTTCTTTCTCAAGGTTTGAGAGACTGCAGCGGGTTTGAAAAGTCGTCTGTGAAGAAACAGTCGAAGTGTAGGCATCAATTAAAACGATGCTGGGGGATCAAGAGATGGCTATCCGTGAGGATGAATCAATACATGTATGTACGTATGTACTGACTCCCCCGCACGTCCAAGATGTGACACAAGGTCAATCTTAAGTGGAGTTCAACGGGTTTTAATTCAGAGTTTTCCTTCTCCAAGATCGGTTGACATACATAAGTTAAAAACTCAGTCTGCCCTACTATTTGCCCGTAGTGGGAGGAAGAATAGCTGGATTCCTACCTTTCCTAAGGGTAATTGTACTGTGAGAAATACAAGCAGCTCCACCCATGATTTTATTCGAGTCACCAGTTCATTTCTTATGATGATAACCATTGCACCACGAGCACCTCCATCTACGTGTGTATATATGTGAGTATGTCTAATCGATCAAAGAGCTACTTGTACTACCCAGTAACTACTTTTTCATAGTCGGGTCATTGATAACTTAACCGGTAACTCTATTGAGTTTGTCTGTTGAGAAGGATGGCTAGACAACCCGTAGAATGAAAACCAAGACCCGTCAAAGGGCCGAGGAAGCTTTTCGCTGAACAGCCATCAAGCAGATTATTTCTGAGTGTGTTAGGCCCCTTATTCTTTGTCACGTTATCCAGTTAGAAGAAGGAAATCTCTAATATAACACCCATCGTTGACGAGATTGCTGTTTATCTTGCTTCACCTTGCCACTGAAGAATAATAGACTTAAAAAGTGGCGTTCGTGTTGTTCAAGCATAGGCCACTATAATCCCATGATGTGCAAATGTTTCCTAATGATCTTTGTCTCGAAGACGTCCCATAGTGATAGAGATGTAGTGATGTATACAGAGTTGACCAGCAGGAAGTATGCAGTTATATTGCTAAACACGGGTGGCTAGAGTTTTATCCTAACATCATTGTTTTATCCGCCAGTGATATGGTCTGATTGCGGTGGATATACTTATGTCTGATCGGCCCTGTTTAGGAGAGTTCTGCTCACCTGGATGAAGGAATGCTGATAGTGGTAGTTTGAGATTATGGGGACGACTGTGATCAGTGAAATATTATGCAGTCTCAATCTATCTATCAATTTATCTATCTGCACTTTTGATAATTTAATCAATGTGACCTCCTAAAAAGCAATGCAATTATTGATTTCGCTTACAACTTTCCAATACCTGTTATAACATCTTAAATATTGTAGTTTGTTTTATTCATAATATCCATTAATCCATAACGGATACGTAATCCTTTTTGCGTTTCATTTATCTCTTAATCTACATATCAGACAATGAAACATGTCTGAGTAGGATCATTATCATAACGGTGCTTCTCTTCTTTTAGTATTTTCTGGCAATTGCACCAGCACACAGACTTAATAACAATTCCTTTAGCTCTTCTTCTTTTAGAAATACAAGACATACGTGCAAAGTTATATATATATATATATATATATAGAGAGAGAGAGAGAGAGAGAGAAAGAGAGAATGTGTGTGATACTTCTTGTTTCTCTTTATATCTTAATCCATGTCTGTGAAACTAATATTGCCAAGCTATTTTTTTAATGCAGCTGAAGAAACATTCATTTTTTGTTCTATGTTTTTTTTTTTTGGTTTAATTTTACTTTTTGTCGATAATCTTTCTTTTTTTTATTTTTTAATTTCAGCTACATAAAACTGCATCAGTTGTAATGTTAGAAATTGTAAACTCGGACAAGGAAAGGATAAAATAACTTATTAGAACACAAACTTAAAAGATCTATTGCCGGGCTTGAAAAGTGAACATTATTTCATATTAACTGAGTTGTTATATGTATATATATATATATATATATATGCAAATTTCATTGAACATAATAGACATTTTATGCCTACATATTCTCTTTTGGATCCGTTCGAATTCCCGTATTACTTTTATCGTATTCGGGGGGAACTGATTAAGGTATTGCCCATAGTTGTATGTATCCCTAGTACTTTCTGCCCGACTTTGGGCCATCATCAGGGGAGAATCTGTTACCAAAGTGATGTAACTTTTGTTTTAGCAAATTACTACTGTGTAAGGACGTCTTTGCTGTTGGAGATTATGGCGCTTGCTTTTAAATGTAATTCTGTAAATAGGACCCGACTGCCATTTATTTCAAGGATATACCAGCATCAACAAAAATACGGAAATTGAAATTTTATACCAAAATATTTTAAAACTCCGGGACAATAAGGTAATTTCAATCAAACCTGAATTCCGTGATCTTCTTAAGGCTGAAGCCATCAAGAATAGATACAATAAAAAACAACCTACATTATTAACACATCAACTAAAAACTGCCGCTAAAGAATTACGCAACCACCCCAACATCACCATATAAAAGCTGATAAAACAAACATTTTTGTAGTACTCAATAAAATAGATTACCATTCAAAACTACAAAATATCCTCGATAACCATACGAAATTCAAAAAACTAAATAAGAATCCCACCAACCAACTAAAATCAAAAATTAATAAACTAATCACTGCTAATAATGCCGAACTTAATAGCACAAAACTACCCAAAATAATTGGGGATTATAAACCCGGCTATCTTTACGGGACCGTAAAAATACATAAACCTAATCATCCTCTTCGCCCTATTATATCACAAATACCTACACCAATTTATCAACTCGCAAAAACAATAAAACAGCTTATTTCACCATACTTACCTAGCAAATACAACATAAAATCTACACATGAATTAATTCAAGTTCTTCATACAATTAAACCCAATAATGGTATATTAGCCTCACTCGATGTAGAAAATTTATTTACTAACGTACCTGTTAATGAAACAATTGATATTATTATAAATAATATTTATAATAACCCATCTCTCCCTTCTCTTACAATCAACCCGAATATACTTCGAAAACTACTCCTAACATGCACTACTGAAGTTCCATTTTATGATCATCTTGAAAATATTTACGTTCAGACAGATGGTGTCTCTATGGGGTCTGTCCTGGGCCCCATTTTCAGTGATTTCTACATGTCAGATCTCGAAAATAGAATTTTCAATAGCATAAAAAAACCTCCAATATACCTAAGATATGTTGATGATATTCTTATTCTTACTAATAATATTAACGAAATCAACATACTACAAGATACCTTCCAAAACAATTCAGTTCTTAACTTTACTCATGAACTAAACAAAAACAATAAAATTTCCTTTTTAGATGTTCTCATTGATACTAACAACAATAATAACTTCACTACCTCCACCTACAAAAAACCCTCTAGTAATAACTCCTGTACCCTCAACTTTAAAAGTGAATGTCCCTTCAGATATAAAAAAGCAATTATTCGTAATGTAATATCCCGTGCCAAACTAATCTCCTCCTCCAAAACAATATTTTATAAAGAGGTAAAAAACATAAAACGGGCTCTCATCGATAATGGGTTTCCTAACTATATTGTTGATGAACAAATTAAACGTATGATCAAAAATGTTAACCAACAAAATAAACAGTATACTACTCCATCCAGTCAACAAACATATATCAAACTTTTTTATCGTAACCAAATGCACTACAATTATAAATCCGATGAAAAAATAATGGAAACATTGATTCACAAAAACATACTCCCCACTGATCCTAATAAAAAATAAAACTTATTATATATTATAATAAGTTCAAAACCTCGAATTTGGTCATTAGAAATAACTCCTCTCCCTCGATTGGGGTGTTGCAAAAAACCAACGTTATATATAAATTTAAATGTCCCCTAGGAGATTGTATCTCTGATAATAATAATATATAAGTTGGTTTAACCTCAACTACCCTGTCGAGGAGACTTACAATGCACCTTTCTGACACAAGTTCAATAGCTCAGCATTTAAAAAAACATTCATGCCCAACAACACAACTACGAAAAATTCTCACCGACAACACAACAATACTCGAACATCAAAATAATAAACAAAAACTTCAGATTCTCGAAGCACTATATATTAGAAACCTGCAACCAGCACTTAATAGAATTAATTTTCAAACCAGTGCTAACGTACTTAAATGTCTTTAGTTACTGGCACTATTTACAGAATTACATTTAAAAGCAAGCGCTATAATCTCCAACAGCAAAGACGTCCTTACACAGTAGTAATTTGCTAAAACAAAAGTTACATCACTTTTGTAACAGATTCTCCCCTGATGATGGCCCAAAGTCGGGCAGAAAGTACTAGGGATACATACAACTATGGACAATACCTTAATCAGTTCCCCCCGAATACGATAAAAGTAATACGGGAATTCGAACGGATCCAAAAGAGAATATGTAGGCATAAAATGTCTATTATGTTCAATGAAATTTGCATTAATGAAGAAATGCTGCCTAAATATACATATATATATATATATATATATATAAATGAAGTGTTCAATACACACACACAAACACACTCTCACACACGCACACACATATATATATATATATGTATATATATATAAAAGCTCATATATGTTGTTTCTGTCAACAGTTCCTGGTTGTTTTTTAATGTTGAGATATATGCTATTGGTTCTTCATTGCGAGTTATGGGGAGGTTTGTAGTTCTTTTATTGGTATGTTTTCTCCTAATTTAATTCTCTTATCTCTAAGTGTTGCGAGATACCCTCTCTAGTGGAGGGTGCAAGTTTGTCGGAGGTTTTGTTAGTGACTATAGTGCCTTTTTGAAGTAATGACTTTTGAAATGGACATATTATTGGGAGTCTGTGAATTTGTGGTAAAGGTTTGTAATAATTTGTCCAGTTTGGTTTTTAATGAGATGGTCTAAAAATGGTAATTCATTAAAGTTATGTTCGATGGTGAATTATATTTTGGGGAGTAGGTTTGAGAGAAAATTATGTTAATCGTTAATGTTGTCCATGAACATTTCCAAAATATGAAACAGTCATGCAGGTATCTTTTCCCTGAACTAGTAAATTATGCTTTTATATTGTTGTATTCTTTACCTATGATTTCATATACATTTTCTACTTAGTATGCTAGAGTTAGGATAGCGTAAGTTGGTGCCATTTTAGTACCTGTAGCTGTTCCTTCGATTTTGATAAAATTCATGTAGTCGATTTGAAAAGTGTTATTGTATAAAGTTAGTTCTATATCACCAATGATAATTTTTTGGTGAAATCTTGGGCGTGATGTTTATGGGTATTATTCTATTTAAAGTGAGATGGCATTTTTTACTTATTGTAATTCCTATATAGGTTTGTGACGTCCAATGTAACCATGAGTGAATCGGGATCATTTTTTCTGTGGTATGAAATTTAAAAAAATGGAAATCTCTAATGTAGTTTGTTTCTTTTTAAAATCTTATATAGGAATAGCTGCGGTCGAATACCTATTAGTTTGTGGAGACTGTTGGTGAGGCTGGATGGGTCTGCAACTATAGGTTCTAACACTGAGGTCACTGGTACTTGGAATTTCTTTGTGTTAGATTTTTATGTTTCTGCAACTATTTTTATTTCCTCGAAGTTGTGAACTTTTGGTAATCGGTAAAAATTGCAAGTTTTTGAGATGTTGTAAGTTAAGAAATCCTTTTCTTTTTTCAAGTCAATGTGTCATCGTGTATTTAGCAGAATTTTCATATATTATTCTCTATTTTTGTGTTCATGGTTCGTTTCATCTCTTGATATTTCTAGGATTTTCGTTCTGTAATGTGTTTTATTTTAAATGATTATAGCGCTTCTCTTGTCTGATTCTATTAACTTACGTCTTTTGCTAATATTCCAGAGCTTTTCGAAGAATGTATTTAAATCAGTATTGTTATGTACTTATTTACGAGGGATATTTTTAAAGAAGCAAAATATCTTTTCAGAATTTTTTCCATAAATTTGGACAACATATTGTTTGGAATCGTTTTTAAACGTATCTTAATTTCAAAGAATATTTGTTTTTAGGTTTTCGAAAAGACAGCAATTCAAGATGTGCGTTCCAGACTGGAACAGAGATCTATAATTACAACTTTGGTTGTTGAGAAGTGCAACCCATCATTGCGTGCCGACAGCACTGATTCCCTTAACTGTCTCTCAACATCCGTACCTATCATTGATCGCTCTAGTTAAGTCCTCTGAACAACCCTCAGTACACGCACAGAGCGGACGAATGTAAATTTTTGCAGATTGGCCAACTTCTGTGTCCATGTGCAGGATTCTGGCCTAGTCGGCTGGGGCTGCAGAACACATCGACTGTATCTCAGTAGAGGGTAAGACTCCCCAATGATTTTCCTGGATATGACATTAAACAATCTGATGATGAGGCTACAGTAATGTGGGAGTTTTGGTGAATGTAGAGTACCCGTTTATTGTCATCATTCCCAGGTCCAATCTGGCCCGGAATGGTAGCACCTTATAGGCTACTATCTATGGGTTAAATAGAACTAAACCATGTACTTATGCTAAACTGAATTGTAGCATATGAACTGGTCTACTAATTTGAGGCTGGTCTCTTACTGAGGCGATGGTGCTAACTTGATTAACAACCAACCAACCAACAAATTCACACACACACACACACACACACACACACACATATATATATACATATATACTTTTCAACTCACAGCATATATTTTGCAAAGACGTTTAATAACATGTTAAAATAATAAAATAAGTTTCCATACTTTTTTGTACGGGCATTTAAAATTGGCCTAGACTTTTGAAAATTCAGTATGTTATTGCTATACATCCTATGAGATGACTGACCAACTTTTATGGTTTCAGGTTCAAATGAACAGCTACAGCATTAATTAGAATACACCCTACTAAAACCTGATTGTCACAGCTGGTGAATTTCAAAAATGCAATCTAACACTTTAGAAGAACGATATTCAATAAGATTCTGTTTTAAACTTGGAAAAAAATACCACAGAAACGTATGGACTGCTTCAGACTGTTTTCGATCATCTTGCATGAATCGAGCATCAGTTTTTGAGTGGCATAAGAGATTCAAGGAAGGCAGGGAGCAAGATGGGCATCAAGACAGTTCCTCAGCCTCCCGATAGTCCAGACCTTGATCCCTGTGACTTTTGGTTATTTCCTTAGCTCAGATGCTGTCGATATGAGACAATCGAGGAGATGAAAGAGGCTGTGACGAAGGTCATTGACACGCTCACACACGAGGACTTCTATGGGGCCTTCAAGAGGTTGTTGGAACGGTAGAACAAGTGCATTGCAGCCAGAGGAGATTACTTCGAAGGGGACTAGAGTTTCATTTGTGTACTATCAATAAAAGTGCCCATTCGAAAAAAGTCTGGAAACTTATTTAATAATACTCGTATTTGCTTAAGCAAAATATACACGAGAAAAACGAACTCAAATCTTAAAAAAGAATTCTAAAAATCCCTACTAATCCACTAGCGGAAACGCCGAACCACGTTGAAATCCTAGGCAGTGTTCGCAATCCACGTACACTAGAAAAATGTACAAATCCAACAATTCTCCCACCAACAATTGATAAATAATAGAGCAAACTGAGCTTTTTAACCTTGGTATGACAACCCGTCAGGGAGAAGGAAAACTCTGAATTCAACTTAAACTGTTTTAAAAATTGACCTTGTGTCGCATCCTGCTCATAAAGAGGTTTGTTGGTTGGTTTGATTTTATAGCATATCAAACATTGTAGGTTATTTAATGCCAACTCCTCCTAATATATATATATATATATATATAATTTGTTAACTCCTTTTGAACAAAAAATTCTTAAACCAGCCGGTCTTTTTTCAAGCAGCAAAATGGTGCTAAATAACATTCACAATTTAATATCAGTCATTTGTTTGCACACAGTTTGTTCTATTTGATCCATAGATAGAACCCTATCAGGTGCTACCACTCCAGGTCAGAGTGGCCTGAGAGCAAAGGCAATGAAGGGGTACACTGCATTCCCCAAATCTCCAAGGTTGGAGCCTCGCCATCAGATTGTTTAATGTCATATCCAGAACACACGTTGGGGGAGTCTTACTCCTCTGCAGAGATGCAGTCGGAGTATTCTACAGCCCCAGCTGACTGGAGGGGTTGGGTAAATTTATACATATCTAACTGTAGCTTTTTTTTCTTATAAACTTATTTTCATTATCTTTAAAAAATCCCTGTTTTAAGACTAGCCTATTTGGATAAATTACATATCAGTCTTTGTGTGTGTGTACGTGTGTTTTGTAAAAAAATGTTTGTCGGTAACTTTTTTTAATGAGATAGAGCTGACTTGTTTGCCGACAGTTTACGGTTTCAAGTATTGCTATTTAACACTAGTAATTCTGTTTATGAAGTTTTTATATCTAATTTAATATTAATAATGTGCTTGCACACAACTAATACTATCTATGATTTGCTTGCAAAAATTTCAATGGTTTCAAGCATTGCTATTTCTCATTAGTAATTTTTTTGATGAAGTATTCCTATCTTATATAAATAACTTGCACGAACCTGTATGATTTAAAATTCCTAATAGTAAACCAAAGTAAAAGATTGAACAATTCTATTTGACCCATAAATGGGACCCTGATAGGTACGACTATGGCCTAGTGGTTAGAGTATTCGCCAAAGGTCCGGGAATCCGGGGTTCAATCCCAGGTCGAGTCATACCACAGACTCAAAAAGAAACCGGCGAACTAAGTTCAAATCCTGGATGAAACTGTTTGCATTCCACATTGCGCTAATACTTTTAGGAAAAGTATGAATACAACTATACAAGCCATGAGAAAATATTAGGGCAGGCCGGGATCCTAAGCCTTGGTTAGGCAATCAGTCTAGCAGATGGAAAATCTGAAATGAAACCAGTTTTATTAAACTTACAAAAGTAACCTTGTGTCACATCCTTCCCGTGAAGAAAAGATGGATAAATACACACTCCTTTTTTTCCTAAGAAAACCTACTTGAAATAAAGATAGATGTCTGAAAAATGCCACGTTTTTGTTGACATTATTTTAACCCCGGACAGGAATGAAGGTTGACGGT
The DNA here is from genome assembly GCA_963585895.1 of Sepioteuthis lessoniana. Classification (NCBI taxonomy): domain Eukaryota; kingdom Metazoa; phylum Mollusca; class Cephalopoda; order Myopsida; family Loliginidae; genus Sepioteuthis; species Sepioteuthis lessoniana. The sequence goes on along the minus strand of OY757917.1, from coordinate 74,146,290 downwards.
ATTTGAGTCCAGTTCGGGAGCTTGTGACAACAAGACACTGTGATATTACAGTATGACTTATAGGTCAGCCTTCGGCTATTTGGACATCTCATGTCATTCTTTCTTTTCCACAACATCGTTCGATGACCTCTCACGCTGATTTCCTTTTTTTACATTCACGATTTGCATGCTTAGCATACTTTTTAATAATACTTTTTAATAATGTTATTTTGAAATAGAGACACCAAGGTTTTTAGAGATGTCCTTTTATCCTTTAGAAGTGTGTGTTTGGTGGTAGTAGCATGTCTGGCTATAAAGTTAATTACACAGTCGGGTAGTTTAAAGACTTTATAATTATCTGCCAACAATGCACAGAAAGCTAAAAGAGGTGAAAGACAAAAAATATGTGCTTTACTGTTCAGTGGACATTTTTTCAACATTATATAATGTCATTGTTACGTATGAGAGGAAGTTTGGTTGATGAAAAAGGTGATAGAAGAGCTTTCTGCTTTTCTTGCTGGAGATCGTAGGAAAATTTATATTGACTAAAACCCTTCCATTCGAACAGAATTTTATGTGACATAAACTGATCATAAACCTTTAATTTCTATTGATTTTATGATAACTTATAAGTTTATGAACGTCAACGAGATGATAACGTTTATAGGTTACTGTTGGCTATTGTCCATACTGCAATTGCGTTTAGAACAACGTTTTTAAGTATGTATTTTCTAGTAGAAGAAAAAAAGTCGCAGAAACTAGAAATGAAAACGGTATAAATTTGGTTTCTGTCCAGGAAATTTTTTATTTAGATCATATATTCAAATAAAAAGATGAAGATTCGGATTAGTTAATCTGATGATAAAATAGAAAAATAATTGGTCAGTTTACCATGATATTTTCATTTATTTCGAAACGTACGTTAAAACTTTTGAAAGGTTAGGATATTATTTAAAACTAATAGGTCAAAACCTTCGTGACAGATAAAAATGAGATTTGGTAAATTATATCTTGATGTAATCTCTGATAGGATGGGGAGAATTTAAAAAAAAGATATAATGACAGTTTCATTCGCTCTAGTACATATTTTAAGATTTTAAGAAACTTTCAGCTTTGCTGCCAACATCATGAAAAAGGAAGAAAAAAGGTGTCGGTTTTCATTCATTGAAGACATTATTGATTGGTTTATTCAAGAGGCACAGATAATTTATCACAAGTGAAACTATTTTTATTATTATTATTTAAGGTGAATCAACTGCAATGTTTTTTTTAAAACTGATTTGAACTGTTTTGATAATAGCGTCCTCGTAAACATGAAGTTTTAATTGTATGTTTTAGTCGTCATTTTTCCTTAATCTTTTACTATTTGGTACCAAACGTATGTGGTTGTAGACGAGAGCTGTTTCACGAGATTCTTAGAAGATATTCAGGGTTTCTTTCAGCCACTTATTTCTCCTATTCGTCAGTGTTAGCGTACCCCTTGCTAATGATTTTGTGTATTTATATACCAATCCGAAAAGATTGGCCTTGTGGGTAGAGTGTTCGCCAATGGTCTGGGAGACCTGGGTTCACTCCCAGGTTGCGTCATACCAAAGACTTTAAAAATGGTACTTGATACCTCCTTGCTTAACATTTAGCAATATAAGGTATGTATCAAGGGTGAAATGGAGCAATCCAGGGAAAGGTGTAGAGCCTTGCCATATACCTCGGTGTAGTAGCAATTGAAAAGGGAGCCTTCTGGTCGCCCTCGACTACGGTCGCCAACTTTACTTTTACTTACAGGTCTTTGGAATTCAGAATATTCCTTTTCCAAGACTGGTTGCCTTACCAAGGCCGAATAACACACTCTACCCTTATGTTTACTCATAGCTAGGGGTGAGAACATATTGATTCATACCTTTCCCTTGGGCAATAGCTTGAAGTGAAACGCATACAGCATCGCCCAGGATTTGAACTCGAATCGACGATTCCATTTCGGACGACGATAACCGTTACGCTAAGCGAACTTCCTAAACAGAAAATAATTATAGTTTACATTTGGCACAAGGCCGTAATATGGGGAATCCACTGTGGATTGATCCCACTATTCAGTAGCAGTAGATCTGGACAAACAGTTCACAAAACCTTACACCACAATGGGAAGCCCTTAAACTATAATTTAAGATGTATGGATATCATTAAACAGAGAATAAATAAGTCGTATATGTTAAACATTTAAGTTGATGGGTCAATTTCTTCCTTTTCAACAAGTTTATAAATTCTAGGTGCTGTTTCAGAGAAGCTTATTGGTTTACGTCGATCCCAGTTAGCAAACTTCTATTCTATATGATGAACATAAAGTTCATGGGGACGAAGAATTGTGTCTAGAAGTGCATAGGCAAATGAGATAAAAGGCAACGATTTTATGTAACTAACAATTATATCACATTTATTAATAAATTGCCTCATATTTATAGCCTCATACTAAGTTTGGCATGAATGTTTAAAACACTCACATATTTACGTGGATAAGGATTCTCCGTGGTGTATGTGGCTAACGTGCTGGACTACGACATCCTAGTAAGCGAGTTTGAACTCCTATCGTCCAATTTTCTTCATTTTCGGAATAGAACCATTGGGGAAGGTATGAACCCCTTATCTACCCAGCTATGTGTTGAATAATACCTCGACTGTTCTTCTACAAGCAGAGCTATGGCATGAAAGAACCCTCGTAGGTCGATATGCCATTAAAAAACCCCCAAAAAAAACAAAAAAAAAACCCCAAAGATTCCAAATCAATACATTTGTTGTATAGCCACATAATACATATAAAACTATACACGGAAACATTGTCAACAATAATGACGAACGAACACACTTCCTTAGAAAAATATACCTCCCACACTTTATTCTCGAGAGTGTTGCGAAAGGGTTGATATTGGTTATGTGTGAGAGGTGAGTTGGAGACGGGAACAGACTGCAACATATTGACCCCAAGTTCCTCTGTATTATAGCAGCACTTCTTCCTCATTCTGCTGGGCTGCTCAACCGGGGTCCTGAGGGCCCAAGCCCTCTGTCTGGCGCTGGCTCTCACAACGGTATCTTATCCCCATCTGTGACTGGAACTCGAACTGTGACTGCAACTTGAACTGAACTCTGCCTGCCTCGGACTCCAAATAACTCAAACCGTCTGTGGCACCTGGTTATACGATTGTTTGACATCCACCTGCTTCCTGTGGGCGTTGCATGTGCACCGAATACAACCCATCTACAGGTCAAGGTGATATTCCGATTTCTTCGACCGGATGCACCTGTTTCTTGATTGACGGCTCGGTCGAAGGACAATATCTTAATAGACCTACTACAGTAATAAGAATGCTTATATATATATAAAAAAAAAAATATATATATATATATAGAGAGAGAGAGAGAGAAAACATATTCGGTCACATTAGGATAATAAATTAATTTCCATCCTGTTTAGAGCATTGATATGAATCAAGGACTCTAAGATAATTTTAACAGGACTTCAACAGATCCAATAAGAAAATTATATATATATATATATATACACGAGCTGTGTCTGTCTCTAAAGTAATAAAACTGGTGTCGAAAACAATTTATTTCATTTGCAAACAACAAACAACAGATTCTCCTTCAAAGTAATTAACCCCGTCTGAGTTTGATGCCCTTTCCTATTTTTCTCTGCCATGCTTCTATGCACAGCTGGAAGGATTCTTCTGGGATGCCCCTTAACTCCGTCGTTAAATGCGTCTTAGTGGCTCTTACGCCCACAGAACGGGTTTCATTAATGATCGACTTGAGCTTGGGGAAAAGAAAAAATTAACACGGAGCATGATCAGGTGAACAGGTATGTTGTTTTAGTATGGCGATATTCCATCTCGGGCAGGAATTGCTGGATGCTCAGCAAACCCAATTCCGTTACTTTGCAAACATGGGCAAATATTCGGTGATAATCTTCCACTATTTATCTGTTCCTCGGTGCTCATAGCTCTACGACCTGGAAAAAAAGGTGAAAACAAAAGCATGCAAAAAATACAATAGTTTCAAAAAGGTTAGACTACAGTTATATACTACTAAAATGTCATATAATTCTTTTTCCCATTGCTCACACTGCACATTCAGTCCCGTTACTTTTCAGACAGAACTCGTATATATAATGTTTGAAAATTAGACAGGCGAGATGTTCATTCATATTATCGATTATCAGAAATTCTATATTAATGTCATGTAATTAGGCAATGTTATAAAAGTCCAGTTTCATTATCTCATTAGATCTAAGTTATTTAATTGTCACTTTTTAATTAATTAATATTATAGGAAACTCTTTTATTGCTTTTCTTTAAAACTTAGTTATGTTTAACTTTTTATTGAATTTTGATATGGATTATATGAGTGAAATCCATTAAAGTTGGCCTCTTCGAATCCTAATACTTTGAATCAGTGAATCTTTGATTATTCCCACTCAGATATTTCTTATTTATAAACAGGAGAATCTAATTCATTCGTATTAGCTGATTACAGGGATATCGAATAGCATCAAAATATGAAGATAACATAGTCAAACAAAAATCAGACTGCAAGGGCTTGAAGGGAACGAATAAATAAATTTAAAAAATTAAAATTAAATTTAAAAAAAAATAAGAAAAAGAAAACTATTAAGTTTGCAGAAACTCCCAGAAGTCCCTAACAGGAAAAGGAGATAACGCATGCGTAAAATAAAAAAAGGCATTTTCCTATTGATAAAGGGGACCAAGCTTCTTTCTCTTTCAGGCAGTGCCCGTCTGGTGTTTAGGCACCACGCATACGTCTTTGGACGTAGTGTCGGTTTGTCCCTTTCACCCAGTTGCTGCCCTCTCTCAGTCAGCATTATGCTGAAATATACAAGACCCACAACTTAACTTTAAACTAACCCTTACCGGACTTTGACAAAACTTCCAAAAGAAAACTAACCCTTATGGAAGCCCGAAATACCAAATGCAGACACCTACGTACATAAAACGAATTAACGCATTTTTGACTCCTTAACTGGGGGATTCAACCATTTCAATGTATTCAGGAAAAACTCCCTCATCCACGGAATGGTTGTTGAACCCAGTAGATGAAGGAAAGTATAAAAGAAACGTCTTCGTCTCTTATCTGTTGCTGTCTCTTCTTTTGTATAATTCTTTTGGGAATTTCTTGGGCAAGGCATTACATCGACTAACCAAAGTGGGGGTAAAATAAAATAACCAAAATATGGAGTCAGATATTCAAACGGCAACACAGCTTTGCCCATTGCCCCGTGACCTTCAAGCCTCAGACCCCACAGGCTGACTGATAAATAACGTCTTAGATAGTATAAAATAAGCTTCAAGTCAGATAGAAGAATGAAACTGAAACCCAAAATGAGGTAAAAGATTTGATTGATAAATAATGATTGCAATAAAAAAAATTAGACTTGACAGAATAATGAGTTTGGTATGAAACTGACGTATAAATGCTGATTGATAAAGAATGTTTGAAATCCAATAAAATAAGTTTTACATTAAATAGAATTATGCTTACCATAAAAAAATTCTCTATAGTGTCTGATGATTATGGCTGTTTCTTTTGTGTCATGAAACTTATCATCACTTTGATAGAATTCTACGTATTCATATTTTAGCTTTTTACGATAATTCGAGTACTCTGATTTTATTAGCATAAAATCTAAATTCTCGATTGCACACACACACACACACACAAATACACACACACACACACACACACACACACACACACACACACATATATATATATATATATATATATATATATATATATATATATATACGTGGTGCCATCAATAAGTTTCCATACTTTTTTTACAGGCATTTAAAATTGTTGTAGACACTTGAAAATTCAGTATGTTATTGCTATACATCTTATGAGATGACTGACCAACTTTTGTGATTTCAGATTTCAATGAACAGCTACAGCTGGAAGTCGAATACACCGAACTAAAGCCTGATTGTCACAGCTGGTGAATTTCAAAAATGCAATCTAACACTTTAGAAGAACGATATTCAATAAAATTATGTTTTAAACTTAGAAAAAATGTCACAGAAACGTATGGACTGCTTCAGAATGATTTTCGAGCATCTTTCATGAATCGAGCATCAGTTTTTGAGTGGCATAATAGATTCAAGGAAGGCAGGGAGTCTGTGAGGGATGATGAGAGATGTGGGAGAAGTAAGGAAGTCAATACACCAGAGTTGATTGGCCAAAGGGTTAGGGTTAAGGTTAGGGTTACTATGTTGACGTTTTATGGGAGTTCAGGAAGAGATTCCTAGGGAAGAGGCCAGCACTCTTTAAATCGGGTCAGTGACATTTCCACGAGGACAATGCACCAGTCCACAACTCCATCCTTGTCACAGACTATTTGACCAAGATGGGCATCAAGACAGTTTGTCACGACCCCTATAGTCCAGACCTTGATCCCTGTGACTTTTGCTTATTCCCTAAGCTCAGAGGCTGTAGTTATGAGACAATTGAGGCGATGAAAGAGGCTGTGACGAAGGTCATTGACACGCTCACACAAGAGGACTTCGATGGGGCATTCCAGAAGTTATTGGAACGGTAGAACAAGTGCATTGCAGCCGGAGGAGATTACTTCGAAGGGGACTAGAGTTTCATAGTGTACTATCAATAAAAGTGCCCATTCGAAAAAAGTCTGGAAACTTATTTAATGATCCTCGTATATATATATATATATATATATGTGTGTGTGTGTGTGTGTGTTTTGGGATAAAAAGTTAAAATAAATTTTAGAATTAAAATGAGAGTCAGGTAAAAGAAAACAGAATTGACACAGCTTGATTTGCCTAGTTTTTAGTTGATTATGGTACTTATGCCGTTAAGATTGAAAGTTGCTTGAAGAATGTTAGAATTTGCTGATACAAGTCATCATCAGATGAGAAGAGGCTAGGAATCGCTATACAGAAACCACATAAAGGCGTGGAGAGCGATAGAGTAACGGAATTAGCAATACATATCGTAAAATAAAAAGCAAGCCAGGTTTACGTTTTTACATTTCTTTTTTGAAATTACTTTTGTTTTTTATACATGAATGGTGTCCACTAGTTGTTACCATTCATGATGACGGCCTGGTGCAGGCTCGAACCAGTTAAGTTCAGGCTTAATAGAAAGATAAGTATCATGACATTTTTTTGCCTACAATTTTCTATTTTGTTTCTATTTCAAACTAAACTTAACTTAGTTATTATCTATATTGAAGTAAATTACCACTCTGTCGGAGAGGCATAGAATAATACACTGACTATATCCCCAGCGAAAGGCTCTTAGTATGAATAGTTACTTGAAGTTATAATTGTTTTGGAAGGATTATTATGAGTTGAAACTATAAAATTATTAGTATTAAATAGGAATAATGAAATCATACAATTGTGAGAAAATTATTTGTATTAGATTGGAATAATGGATGCTATAAAACCGTAAATTATTTGTATCAAGAACAGTTACTTGAAGCTATAATTGTTTAGGAAGGATTATTAAGAGTTGAGACTATAAAATTATTAGTATTAAATAGGAATAATGGAATCATACAACTGTGAGAAAATTATTTGTATTAGATTGGAATAATGGATGCTATAAAACCGTAAATTATTTGTATCAAGAACAGTTACTTGAAGCTATAATTGTTTAGGAAGGATTATTATTAGTTACTTGAATCTACATAATTATTAGTATTGGATAGGAATAATGAAACCCCCCAACGATATTAGAGTTATCTGTATTAGATAGAAATATTTGATGCTATATAACTGAATTATTTGTATCAAGAATATATACTTGAAGTTATAATTGTCTTGGAAGGATTATAATTTGTAACTTTTTACCCGGGTGCAAGCAAATGATTATTATCAAATCAAAATAGTTAAAACCACATAATTATTAATATTAAAATTACATGGTTTTTAGTATTAGATAGGTATATTTTCTATAATTGTGTGAAAATTATTGCTATTCGATTGGAATACTTCATATCAAATAAATGTGGGCAAAAACCTTCAAGAAACAACTCCACAAAAAACAAAAATATGAATAAATAAAGAACTCACTTTTATAACATCTAATCTTAAAATATACCTGGACTAATTGAGATGCCATTGAATTGAAAAAATCAATCAAGTAAAATTTATGTTGTATTTCGGCACATTGGTCTACTGGGTAGAGTGTTCGTCAACAGTCCAGGAGACCTGTGTTCAATCCCAGGTCGAGTCATACCAAAGACTTTAAAAATGGTACTTGATACCTCCTTGCTTAACCCTCGGCAATATAAGGTACGTATCAAGGGTAAAGTAGAGCAATCCAGGGAAAGGAGTAGCTCCCTTCCCTACACCTCGATCTAGTAGCTATTGAAAAGGGAGCCTTCTGGTCGCCCTCGACTACGGTCGCCAACTTTACTTGCTTACTATTTTAGATCTTAACATAAATAAGACAAAACAGTCATTTATAACATTCTATTCTAATTTTATCAAAAATATTGTACCGGTGGATATAGAAGTTGTTTTATTTTTTTCATATTATGTATCTTAGTGGTCGACGAGAACGTTTTACTTATGGGTTGCATGTTTCAACCCTAGGGTGAAAAATAGGGCTCCGACTCCTTCCTCCTCCTCTAATAATTTCTGCCCGAGGTAACATACTGGCTTGTTTAGCAGATCGCATGCATGAGCAAAGAAATCTATCAACTTTGCAAGTATGGTGTGCAGTACAGATCATTGAGTTTGTAAGGCAATTGCCATATGTTAATGTAAGCCTGCCGGCTTGATCTGTTAAACTGGGGCTAGTTAGTACAGCCATCACATCTATCGGTTGCCAGGAGCAATTGGTTTCCATTTCCTGGCTACTATGTAAAGAAAAAACATCTATCTCTTGGAATCCGTTGGCCTCTGAAGATCCGACATGACCCCCAGTGAAAAAGTGCACCCATGTGAAATACTAAATGGTGTTGAACGAAATGCAAACCAAAAGGTTTACTTGTCATATATATATATATATATATATATATATATATATATATGTCTGTATGTGTATGCGTGTGTAATTTTATTTACATATATGTTTATGCTTATATATATAAACTTTTATGCGTTGGTTAATTGGTCGATTTTATTTGATGGCATATCAACCCTTGTGGGTCATTTAAAGCCAAATCCTTTTTATATGTATATGTGTGTGTGTGTGTAAATGTGAGTGTGTATTTTTATTTAACTGCCTTTTATGCTCATTTATACATAGATCAACACACACACACACACACACACACACACACACACACACACACACACACACATATATATATATATATATATATATTGGTTGGTTGACTAGTTGATTGTGTTTTATGGCATATCTACCGTTGTCGCTTGTTTCATGCCAAACCCTTTATATGAATATGTATATGCGTGCGTGTGTATGAATATATATATGCATACTTATATGTATGTGTATATATACATATATATATATGCATACATATATATGTGTATGTGTTTATATATATATATATATATATATACGATTTGAGAACGAAAGATTTGTAGGTAATATTTTTAAACACGCCAAAGTTCATTTGTTTGTAAACAGTTACATGTTCTAAAGTATTTCTATTTCCAAGTGATAGAAAGATTTAAAAACAGTCATTTGTTTCCTCATAGTTAAATAATTTCAAGTAAATTACGTAACTAAATATTTCTTTTTGAGTCATAGATGGGATCCTAACAAATACTATCACTCCGGTTCAGAGTCTACCCAAGAACAATGTTAATGAAAGGGTACTCCACATAAGCGAAAACTCCAACACTGAAGAGTTGTGATACAACGAAGTCTGTCTGTTGATGGCAGTATATATATATATATATATATATATATATATATATATATATATATATATATATATATCACTGTTTCTGTCACTAGAAATGTGTGTATGTGTGTGTGTATGTGTGTGTTTATTTATATCTATGTATGAACTTATGCGTAAATATATTAACACATACACTAATGCATATATATATATACATATATATATATATATATATATATAGTATTCTTTGGTCCAGTTAAACTGGAATTGGGAGTAATTCCATTAGGTCAAGAAATTATTCATGAGAGATATTTGAATTTTCCTGGTAAAGAGCTCAATGTAACAATAATATAGAGCAATAAATTCTTTTAGAAACTCTAAAAGAGTATATTTATGTATGTATAAGTTAAGCAGAATGTAACAATAATATAGAGCAATAAATTCTTTTAGAAACTCTAAAAGAGTATATTTATGTATGTATAAGTTAAGCAGATTGGCCGACCGTAATTAACAGCTATCTGAAAGCTTGCTTTTCAGTTGCTACAACACTGAGGTGTCTGGGATGGTGTGACTCCTTTACCAGGATTGTTTCATTTACCATTAAGCCATACATTATTTCGGAAGGCAAAGATATTGTCGATCTTTTTTCTTTTATTTATTTACTCATTGTTGGCTATATATATATATATATATATATAGACTGAGACAGATACAGAAATAAATAAATAAAGAAAGAAGAAGAAGAAGAAGAAGAAGAAGAAGAAGAAGAAGAAGAAGAAGAAGAAGAAGAAGAAGAAGAAGAATTGCTAGTGAGAAAAATTTGCGTACAAATTTGCTCGACGCTATCATGACAGAACATAAATAAAACTTAAAAACCCTCAGAAATATTAATTCTCCGCGTCTGTTAATTGAAATTTCATATATACTCAACTAGCAGACAGAAATATGATAAATATGGCGAATCAACTGTATTCATGAGGTAAGGTTTTCTCACCTGGTGAAATGTTAGTATACAAAAAATTCACACGAAAAACTTCGAATATCTTTTTCTTCTTCTCTTTCCTTTCCTAAGAACGTGCTCTGTGTTTTGTTTTTTTTATTCTGGCATATCAGATATCAAAGACTAATAATGCGGAAAAAGTACACCCACAGGAACAAACCAAAAAAACGCAAAATACACTCTTGGAAAAGAAAAAAAAAGAAGAAAAAAAAATAGAGAGAGAGAGAGTAAAACAACACCTGCAGAAAATCTATCACAAAATTTTTAAAAAAGGAACCCCACCAGGATGGTCACCCCTATATAAACCAAAGACCGGGCAAAATCTTCAAAGATTCTCTAAAGATAACAAGAAGCTAGAAACACGTTCAAGAACAAAATAAATGATTTAAAAAAGATTCTCTTTGTGGACCTATTCATTAAAAAAAAATTTATGTATATATCAGATGGTTTGGTTTCTTTGTTTAATGACTTATCAACCGTCATGGGTTATTTAATGCCAAAGCTCTCCTTCTAGAAGACTAGCAGTGGAGCTATTTAACCCATAGCTGGGAGGATAAGGGGGTTCACACCTTTCCCAAAGGCATTTGACCGAAAGTGAACATTATAGCGCGACTGGAGATCGAACTCACTTACTACGATTTCGCAGTTCAGCGATTTAACCATTACACCACGAGGACAGCTCTCACTATATCGCTATTCTCTCCTTTCACATAACACGCATCTTACTCTGACATAGAGGTAGAAACTATTAAATTAACTTTTATCATTACGGTTTTTCGGACTATTGTCTTCATCGTTATTGTTATTTCCACAACGTTTCGGCCGATATGTCCTACGGCCTTCTTCAGGTGTTTGTCGAACTTGGGAACCTTCACGGAACTTCGAACTACGTCCTTTATTGAAACCACGGGGGTCGCCTCTTCTGATTCCGTTTGCCATATCCGGGTACAAGTGTTAAGTATTCCTGTATATTACTCGCCTGTAGTGAGAATTGAACCTGCAACCTTCAGATGATTGTCTTCTTAGAAGCTCAGGGAACCAACGCCTATAACCGTTACATGCTGGACAATCCAGAGTGAATTTTTGGGTATTATAAACTTAATGTTCTTACTTTTAGCTAGAATTACTACTACTATTATGTATGATTTTTTACCTGTGCTCATATTCAGATTTCATTTTTTTTTTTAAATTAATATATTCATCATTTTGTCTATATGTTAGCGAAAACGAAATTTTGAATTTAAAAGTGTGATATTTATTAACATCATGTCAGATCACTTGTTCTTTTCTTTGATTACTTTTACAAACGTTTTTAAAACGTTGCTTTTTTTCCTGACTAAAATCTTCCCGTTTTTTTTTTTTTTTTAATTTTTTTTTATCTATACGTTGTCTCTCTCTTTCTCCTTCAAAAGCTACTAAGAAGCTTGTCAATGTTAGGAACCTGATCTTTGCAAACTTTCCAGACAGTTTGTGTTTTGTTTTTAATTCATTTATGGAGCTTATTGATATTCGACAAGATAGATATTGAGTCGAGGTTTTAACAAATAAGCCAAAATCTATATATTCATCAGTAACGATGTGACGTATTTATGTTTGATTTGTCAAGTGTTATCTGCTATCATTGTGTATCATGAATGGTTTAAAATGCAATCAGTAGTTGTAAAGAACCGGATGAACAAACTGAGAAAACAAAATTGTCTTGGACACCAATATTAAATCCTGCACATTGAAGAGGATGAACTTTTAAATAAATTTTTTTTAAAGCCTGCGTAAGAATACCAATGTTTTTTTCTATAAAATTTTTAGTGTATTTGTCTGTGAATGTGTAAGCGGGTGTGAGCGGGTGTGTACAAATACAGAAATGTGTGTGTAGCGATATTTTGCTTCAGTTATACTGCACAGATACAGAAAACATGTGAGTTCATTTATCTGATTTTATTTCAGTCTTTGCCTATCAATATTTAAAACTTTGATTGCATCAATGCTTTTCACCTTCCTCTTGGTCTATATTTGTCTGCCGGCCTGTTGTTCACTCTTTATCTATCTAAATAACTATCTATGCACTAGGCGAACCGAGATCGAATCTTGGCAGAGGATTCTTATATTTACTTCGCACTTCGTCGTCGTTCCCTCTCTCTCTCTCTCTCTCTCTCTTTCTCTATCTATCTATCTATTTGTCTGCCTGTGTATTCTACCGATCAGATTTAATCTTGGTTGAAGATTCTTAAGTTCATTTCGCACGAACGCTCTTTCTCTCTCTCTCTCTCTCTCTCTCTCTCTCTCTCTCTCTCTCTCTCTCAATCTATCTATCTCTGCTCATACATGAATAAATTTTGGAATTGAATCTGATGGAATCCGAAAAATGAAAAGGTTTGAAAACCAAATTGCCATAGATCTAAAGTCTTAATTTTAGGGGGTCTCATCGTGGTGTAATGGTTAAAGCGATGGACTGCAGAATCGTAGTAAGCGAGTTCGTATTCCAGCAGCGCTATTACGTTCACTTTCGGGCAAATACCATTTGGAAAGGTATGAACCCCCTTATCCTCCCAGCTATGGGTTAAATAGTACCACTATTGTTCTTATAGGAGAACGGCTTTGGCATTGAATAACCTACAAAGAATGATATGCCATTAAACAAAGAAACTAAACCTTAATTTTAGTATCTAACCCTACTGGATCACTCTGAAAGGACCGATTTCGGTCAGTTAATTTATATTTTTCTCGTTCATATCTTTTAGACTTCTTCGTTTTATAATCATTTCTTTGGTGAGTAATGGGGGTACATTAAAAAAGAATCCATACGTAAATTGATTATAGACGACTTGTGGACCAGAGCAATCGTCGTTGTAATATTTTTTAAATTTCTTTTTAACAAAAGGCTGTTTTTTTTTAGATCTAAAATGTTTTAGTGGTGTACCATTGTGTTTGGTTTATTTCAGTGTCTCTGCAATGTTCATCTTTTTGCTTCCTTAGATTTTTGGTTGTTTCGACGATATTGCTCACAAACTGTTTTATAAATTATTGCTTCGGAGGTTATATCCGTTTTTGTTTGATATAAATTTTAACAGTTTTAGAGGTATTTAATACTATACTTATGTTGTGAGAGGCTAGATTATTTCTATGTTTGTTGGTTACAGTAATTTTGAGTGGTATAATACCCTTAGTGTTTGTGCTGTTTTTGAACATAGTGGCTAACGTGCTGGACTTTGACATCGTTGTAAACAGGTTCAAACACCAGTCCTGCTGTTATGTTTATTTTTGGAAAGGTATGAACTACCTTATCCACTTGAGCTATAAGTTAAATTGTACTACTACTCACCTTCTACAAGCATGGATTTGGCATTAGATAACCCATGAATGTTGATATGTCATTAAACAATGGGACTTTTTAAATATTTCACATGAAGTGATTAAGATAATGGGAGAGTTTAAAAGAGTTTTTTTACATAACTTACTTTTAAAAGATTAATGATGCATATACCGAGGACTCTTTGATAGAAACCAATATTTATTGTTTGGTTTGGTTTGGTTTATTGGCATATCAACTTTCATGGGTTTTTTAATGCCAAACCCGTCCTTCCAGAAAAACAAAAGTGATGTTGTTTAACCCATAACTGGGAGGATAAGGAAGTTCATACCATTCCCAAGGGTATTTGTCCGAAAGTGTACGTAATAGCGCTTACTACGATTCCGCAGTCCAGCGATTTAACCATTACCCACCAATATTTATTTTGGATTTTATTTTTTACCGTGATGTGAGTAGAAATCTATAAGTTCCTTTATAAATATTAGTTTCCTATAAATTCATAAATCAATTTAGTGAATAAGTTAAGTTTTAAAATTAAAATATTTTTGCCTTTCATTGTAGGCTCGTTTTTTTTTATTTTAAAAATCATTCACCTGATCACGTATATATATATATTTGGAGCATTCCCAACAAAATTCTCACCCTAAACCCTAGTCCTTAACCCGGAACAATCTAACATGTTATATGACGGTTACTGCGGTTAATTTCCTGTAACATGGTTCGTTGCGTTACCCGTCATTGCTGTTGTTCGCTTTAGTTTTAACATAAAAATATTATCGACGATCTTAATTGGGACAAAAATAAATCAGCGCCAAAACGGTTCGGCGCCAAAATGTTTACACCAACTAGTCCTATTCCGTTAGGTAGGGAGTTGTCTTCCCGGAGCAAAAGAAAGAAACATTTTGAGTGGTCAGACGTTGTAAGGACGGCGAGGTTCTTCCCGCAGGTCTAAGATACTATCAAGCAGGATGATAGAAAATCGATGAGGACCGGTACGAAGCAGTTCAAGATTGTGGAATCATCTGTAAGATCAGTAACCCACTAAATCATCAGAGAAAATACTCCCGTTCAAAGAAAACTAGAGAGCCAGAAGATGCCGGGATTTTTTACAATTGTGTTGAAAATTTTCTAGGTACTGCAGTAGAAGCAAGGATGATCTCATAAGCGACGATTTCCAGGGAACAAGGACACACCAGTGTTTGCCTATCAGCAAGGAATTGCATTCACTAGATCTGCACGGACACCGGATGAAGTTTTGAGGACCTATTGACAGTGATAGCAGATAAAGACAGATGGTGTGTGTTTGTAGGAGATAGATAGATAGATAGATTGAGAAAGTGGAAGGAATCCGTGCTATATGCAAGACATTATGATGATGGTGATGATGAAAATAGATTCAGAAAGCCTTTAATATGTAAGCGGGTTCGTACCCGTTTCATTATATGTGCAGCGATCATGAAATATATCCAGCAAATGCAATATTTATCAACTTGATAGGATGTGTAGGCTGTGGAAATTTCACATTCTACTCTCACTGCGATGGGGCACTTTGGGTAGTGTAATTGTTATCAAGCTTAACTAGCAAACTCGCGTGCGTGATTTAGAGTCTCATTGGGTGCCCCATAAATTCGGCCTTGTGCCACATCTTGGTAAATTACTACTGCTGTTTAGTACGATCAATCACGAAATGTCTCATCTGTGTAAGACCACAAATCTGACACAAAGGAATGGATGCGCGAATGCTGCTAAGGTAGGACGTAGTATTTCAAACTGTTTTGTGCTGCTGTCTCTGAGCATTGTGTTGTTACGTACCTAATACTGTAGCATAAGATATATGTGAGTGTGATCTCTACCTTTTTATCCTCAGATGTAGATTGATTGTT
The DNA here is from genome assembly GCA_963585895.1 of Sepioteuthis lessoniana. Taxonomy (NCBI): domain Eukaryota; kingdom Metazoa; phylum Mollusca; class Cephalopoda; order Myopsida; family Loliginidae; genus Sepioteuthis; species Sepioteuthis lessoniana. Next base: position 74,130,268 of record OY757917.1, on the reverse strand, counting down.
TCAATTGCACGTCAACGTGTCGGGGGCTATTTTATGTATAGCGAATTGCGTAGATTGTACGTTTATATTTGCATTTTTGTATTTCTTAAGAAAGAGGTTTTGCATAAGGCCATATAATATTAAGTATTCCAATCTAATATTAATAATTTATGTCATAACTTTAAAGATTTAACAAGTCTAGGAATAATTTTTAAAAAGGAAAGAAATTGAAGGTATTGGCTTGATAAAAATTTTCTTTATAAATAAATTTGATCTAAATTTTAAAGAGCAGGAGTTGCACCCCTTGATTTGTAAGTTAACCAGTGAATATTGAGAGGAAAAATTTAATTCAAGGCAGACGACCAGTTTCGAAGAGACTTGAGCAGACTGGAAGATTTTACGAAGAAAAGAGACGTGACAAAATTTTTTAAGATTGTAGGATCTCGAAAAATAGTGTGACAGTAAGATATCTTAAAGCGGAAGTTATTTTACCGAAGAAAAAGGTATATTCGTGTTTTCGCTCCCCAGAAAGAATAAGAAAATTCTCTGGAGTTAATGTTTATTAATAAATTAAATTATTTTTATTTACTTGTATGTGTTGAAAAACAACAAAAAACCAGAGTCGTCTGCAGTTAAGAATTAAAGACATTTTTTCTCTTGCAGAGGAAAAAAAATTGATTTGGTTTCTTTGATTAATGGCATGGGTTATTTAAAGCCAAAGTCATAGTTGCAGAAGAACAGCATTGATAATATTGAACCAACAACTGGTAGATAAGAGATAAGAGAGTTCATGCCTTTACCAAGGATATTAGTCTGAAATTAAACGTTATAACGAGACTGGAGTTTAATCTCGCTTACTTCGAGGACGCAATCCAGCACTTTAGCCATTGCTTCACGGGGACTTAAAAATGTATTCGCTTTGAACATTTCTGAAATTTTGTGCATTATTTCGGTTTCAGTTTGGTTTTGTTCTGTTTTATGACATATCAACCTTCGAAGGTTAATTAAAGCCAAATACTTTATTTATATAATAGGAAAAAGCAAAAAACCCGAAAGCATTTATACATACACAGATAAAAACACTCACGCATACATACAAACAAAGACAATACATTCTTTCAAACACACACACACGCCCACACAAACATCTGCACTGGCCAAAAGTTGTCATAGACAATTAATTCCAACGGGACATTCATAGTCGCAAATTCTAGAATTAAAAAGTACCACAATCCTATCATAACAGTCACCAATATAAAAGCCAAAGGAAGCGCGAAATTAATAATTAGCTCCCTGAAGACGACTCTAAAGTCAGAAACACGTGAAAAAAATGATCTGAAACCACTTTCACTTGTGGACCAATTCATTTAAGAGAATTTATATATATATATATATATATATATATATATATATATAGTTTGTTGGTAACATTATGTTTTAAAGAGCCAAAGCTCCTTTGTTTAGCCGACAATCAAATCGTTTCAAATGTTACTATCCCAAGCCGAAACCCTGCTACATAGTCTGGAACGAGCAGCTGCAGACATAGGTCTTCATATCAAATCACAGAAGATGAAATACATGTGATTTAATCAAACAGGTGATATCTCCACACTAAACGGTAGTCCTCTGAAACTAATAGACAAGTTCACCTACCTAGGAAGCAATGTCACATCAACCGAGAATGACACAAGTAAGAGTATTGAAGGAGTATTCCACATTTCCCAAACTGCAAGACTGGACATTGACCATCAATTGCTGTTTAACTGGGGTTTTTTTGTGTTTTATGAACATTGTTGTTTACTTTTACGACTGCTTCGTTGCTGAAATACATTGTTTAATGAAATAATTATTTTAGCTTATATTGACTTCTCAATTTTCTCGAATTTTAATTCTTGTTAAAATTAAACATGTATTATTTTTTAACTCCCTCTTTCCACTTTAGTTCGTAATTTCTTTGATATTATTTCCCCCAAAACAATAATCGGTTAGCTGTCTATGTTTATAACTTGTGCTTCGATGATTGCATGAGGGAAAAGTTTGATCTTTTTTATCATTTGAACTTCAGCCTGAAACACCTCGTGACAACTTGCCAACAGATCTATTTGAGCCATAGATGGGACCCTATCAGGTACAACCCCTTTAGGTAAGAGGGGACCTTGAAGTAATGGCATTTAAAATGTACTCTACACTATCCCGTCCTGCAGAATTTGAGTCTCATCACAAGGCGCATATTAGTGTCTTACCCAGGAGATCTTTATGGTTGGAATCTTAGTTCCCTGTTGGGAATACAGTTAGTGTATTCTAAACATTGCCAACATGGTGGCTTTATCCTTAAGATTAGCTTTTTTATGCAACACAAATATAATGATTCTACAGGTCGTTCTTCCACTTTCTTCATTTGCATCGTTCTTTTCCAACTTCTTTTTCCGATGGTCACACTTTTCTTCGTCAACTGTTATGGCAAGCTTACGCACTATCATTCTGTGCTTCTAAAAGCCTTGTGTCGCAGCTACGAATTATTTTACTTTTTTGAAAAATAGGAAAATGGCACAACTTTAAAAAAAAAATTATTTTGTCTGGAAATAAAAAAAACGATACTGAGAGTTCCTCGGATGTATAATGGCGTATTATCATTTATTAGTTACTTGAAAACATTTGAGCCAACAAATGGCTATTATTAGGTATATTTCAATTTGGTTTGGTTTTAGAACATATCAACCATTGGAGGTTACTAAATGCTAAATTCTTCTAATACATACAGTATATCACAAAAGTGAGTACACCCCTCACATTTCTGCAGATATTTAAGTATAGCTCTTCATGGGAAAACACTAACAAAATGACACTTTGACACAATGAAAAGTAGTTTGTGTGCAGCTTATATAACAGGGGTTATATGGCAGGGGTTTAGCTTTTAATGGATATATTTTGAGTTATTTTGAGGGGAAAATAAATCAACTCTGTTATATAAAGTGCACACAGACTACATTTCATTGTGTCAAACTGTCATTTTGTCAGTGTTGTCCCATGAAGAGATATAATTAAATATCTGCAGAAATGTGAGGGGTATACTCACTTTTGTGATACACAGTATATATTTTCTAAACACATGTTGTAAATAATATTCTTAAAGCCTGAGCTAATTTTTTGCACTCAGATAAATGGTTTCAAGTATTGCAATTTAACACTAACTATTCAATTAAACACCATTCATTTGTTTACACACAGTTAAATGATCAAACAGTTCTATTTTAAGCAATTCAGTTAAGCATAAGTAATTTTTTTGCCTACCGTTTAAATGTCAACGTACACAGTTTAACTATCATACATTTCTATTTGATCTATAGATAGAACCCTATCAGGTGCTATCACTCCAGGCAAGAGTGGACCAGGGAACGATGGCAATGAAGAGGTACTCTGCGTTCCCCAGAGCTGCAGCATTACTGGAGCCCCACTCTCAGATTATTTAGTGTCATATCAGCACACTCTTTGGAGGAGTCTTACCCGTCAGCAGAGACGCAGTCGGTGAATTTTACAGCCCCCACTGACAGGGCCAGATTTGATAAAAATAATTACTTGAAACCATATTATTACTAATATTAGATAGGAATATTTGTAATCATACGGCTGTGAAAATTTTATTTATTAATATAATAGATAGGAATACTTCATATGAGTTAGCCATGTACAATAGAATCTTAAGACAGCTACACATAAGATGTAAATATGAATGAACAGTGAACGGAGTTCTCTGACCTCCAGATATAAAATAACCCTAAACGTGTTGAAGAACCGTTAAAATCAATTCATTAATCTATCAACCAAAGAGATTATTGAATTGGAGACCAGTTTATATCAATGTATCATCATTGTAATAAATATCGTAGTGTCATTTGCTGCCAGACGGAGTTTTAAATTCTAGTTTACAATTTGCAAGTAACAGTTCTTTATTCGATGATGGATATTTTGATTGATGTATTTTGATTAGTTGGTTTTGGCAAGAGGATTTTTTAAATTGAGTATTTTAAAATTCTCGTTATTTCCGTCGTCTGAAGATTGTTGCGTTCTCATGGCATGAAACTTTTAGTAACCACATTTTATATCATTTGTGATCGTTTCAACTTTTTGGGGAGGCTCACTTTAATTTTTATCTGGTTCTGTTTAAGTTTTCGTTCTTAGAGCCCTTTCTGTAAAAGAAATGTTTAGATTTTCTAAGCAGATTTTTGTCATGTATTGACCTCAGTAACGCAGGCGGTGCCACAAATGAATGGGCCAAAATGTATTGCATGGTAAGTATCATTCTTACCATCTTATATTATAAAAATAGGTGTCCGTGGTGTAGTCGTTATCGTCGTAGGAAATGAACACGGCGACACAAGTTCAAATCCTGGACGAGACTGATTGCATTTCACATAGCACTAATACCCTTGGGAAAGGTATGAATCCAATTATTCTCCCTCCAGCTATGGGTAAATAGTAGGACAGACTAGGTTCTTCAGCCTTGGTTAGGCAACTAGTCTAGGAGAAGAAAAACTCTGAATTCAAACCTGTTAAACTCCGCTTAAACATTGACCTTGTGTCATATCCTGCCCGAGCGGAGGGGTTGGTAAATAGTATCTTTTATTATAAAAATGTGTACTATTATTTAGTACTAATGTTACATACTTCGTTTATATTTGTTCTGCTAATTTACTTCAATTTCGATCGTCCCACGCTCATCTTCTCGCTTTGCTCTTCTCCCGCTTTGCTGTCTCTTCTTGCTACCAGCTTTGTTCTGACCGTTTGTTCATGCATTTTATGTTCTTCTTCACTGTAATGATGAATATCAACGTTACTAAATTTCTATATGTACATAATTACTTTTATTACTGGGTGACAACTTTCATCTTTTCTTCGCCCGTCCGATTACTGACTGAAAGACTTTATCTTATTTCTAAACTTCTTAAGGGATTAGATCACGTGTCTTTCGTCCGATATAAGCCACTTTATCAAATGATCAGAGTGTCATCACACGTCAATCAAACTAAATGACCTAACGGTCAACTAACGTCGCCACATACCAATAACAAATTTCGGTTTTCTATTTTTGAACAATAGCCGTAGTACCCACTCTTCGCCGTGAAATTTTTTTCAAGATACAGTTTCGATTTGCAGAAACACGTACATTGATTCATTGATTAAGATTAAATCAGTGGGGTAAGAAAATGTGTGAAATCTTTAGATTCTCTTTGATTTTGTGCCATCTTGTTACACTCTTCCGCCAATTGGATGATTTAGAATTCATGACATAGTCTCCGTACCATATGGACGTTGTTTTTGATTTAAGAAGAAAAACAGTTTCTTTTTAAATCAGCATAACCTTTTGTTTGTTTGTGGTCAATTTGGCCTTGCTTATGATTAATTTAGGTAAAAAAAAAAAAAAATAGATAGGAATTCAATCCTTAAAAAAGTGATGTAAAAAAGTACACAAACTTTCACCGCAGTACTAAAAAATCATTTATTTCCTTGCTGTGTTCTGCAGAGAAGGAAAGCTTGATTTTGTATACGACGTTATGATGAAGAAACGTAAGGCTGACATCGCCCATGGCACTGCTAAAACGATTCTAAATTTGAAAAGTCTGTTTCTGTCTGCAGAAAATGACTTATGGGAACAAACATTATTCACAAGTGACTCTTCAACCTTCTAAAACTAATTAATCAGCACCACTCGCCGAGAAAAGACGTTGTCCAGACTCTTCTTACTTTCCCGCTTTTCCTTCTTTTCTTTACCACTTGTCGAAAAAGAAGTGTATCGCCATTTTGAAATTCATAATTAACCTTCAACGACTTCCGCGGGCGTTTCCATTTCACAGCAGAGAATTTGAAAATCAGCTTTAGTTGTTCGTTTGTCAAGAGAAGTAGGTTTTCATAGCCGGAAGCGAGAAACATTTGCTTGAGTGAAAAAGAAAGGTAAATATTTTAGAAAGATGTTTAATTTTCTGTTTGGAATAACGAGGAGAAGCAGAGGACGTGCCGTAGCCTTGCGAATATGAAAATTAGATGGAGTGAGGAAGAAGAAAAATAATTGACGAGGGAATAATAAGAAAAATGAAAGAATAAGAAATCATAACGGTAATGAGAGACTAAACAAAGAATGATTGCTAATTAAAAAAAAGTACATTGCGATATAAAACTATATAAAGGATTCCAAACACTCACACACCCAGATATACAGTAACTGCTACTTCTTCACAGAGGAATAGCACTTCCTCAAACACGCAAAAAGCACGCGTTGGACCACAAGCGACTCCTCAGGCTAAATTCACCCCAGCAAGCCCTGCCGCATATGTGACGTTGAAATTAACCCCGTACACTCTCATATGGCTTTTCAGACCTACTTCAGATACACATACTTTGTCACAGAATTGATACTAGTTACTTGTAGGTTTCTGTGGAAGGACCTGCGTAAAATCGAACTGCGATTGTTTGCTGTCATTAGTTCCTCATATGACAAACAAATCCGGCTTTGCACAGAGGCAGCAGATACCAGGAAAATGTTCAGGCTGAGATGTCTAAATCAAGTCCTGTTTACGAAATGCTCACATCAAGATGGAGTGTTTTGGGAGGTGCCCGTGGTGTAATGGTTATCGTCGTAGGAAATGAACACGGCGATACGAGTTCAAATCCTGGACGAGGCTGATTGCATTTCACATAGCACTCATACCCTTGGGAAAGGTATGAATTCAATTATTCTCCCTCCAGCTATGGGTAAATAGTAGGACAGACTGGGTTCTTCAGCCTTGGTTAGGCAACTAGTCTAGGAGAAGGAAAACTCTGAATTCAAACCTGTTAAACTCCGTTTAAAAACTGACCTTGTGTCATATCCTGTCCGAGCGGAGGGGTTGGTAAATAGGATCAAGATGGAGTGTTCGATTCTCTGTACATCAAATGCTTTACAATCATAATAGACCAATTTTTCTGAATTAATCGATTTTCTGTCATCTGCTTCCAGTCTTCAACATGTACACTAAACTCAAAATGGTTGTTTTTGTTTTTTTTTACATCAGTAAATGGTTTCATAGGCTTATGTCTCGGATGTTTACATGTTTATCTCACCGTAACCTTCATCCAATTAAGATGTCCAGCTCAACGTATCTGATTGCGTATAAGGAGCGTCTCAATACTAGATCGCTGAAGAACAATAGTGCCTGTTGTTAGAAACAGTCATTTGATCTTTTGGATCCTTGTGACACAAGTTTGATGGAAACTTTCCAAGGCTCATAAAAAATGAGATTACGTGGTATGACTAAAGTAGTCGTAAAAATTGAAGAAAAGGAAAAAAAAATATATCAATATAGAATCAATATCTAAAAAATATCTTTTTCCCATTCCTCCAAATTTCACGATCAGATCACAGGAAGTATCAACACTCGGAAGAGAAAAAGTTTGCACAATGCTCGCCCACTTCATGGGTTGAGCACTCTAGGGGGGAATTTTGCCGCTGAAATGCAATAGCTCTTCTCATGAATTGATCACTCTAGGTAGCATATAACATATATGTAAAAAGTGATACTTACGCTGAGAATGACAATGGCTTTGGGATACGATATCTGACTGATGTAAAGTCATCCGGGTTTCGATCTCGAATTGAAGCATCTCGCAGATCTATCAACACTGAAGAGTTGTGATACAACGAGTTTGTCTGTGGTATGACAATATATAAATATATAGTACGATGGGTAATATGAGAAATTTGTCAATGCCTACTTAGAAGCGGCAGCAGAATGCATACTAACTAAACAAAGAGCTAATCCTAGAGACCATGGGAGCCACTAGCGGTTTGAAAAAAGCGTGCAGACTTTTAAAAAGAAGCTTCCAAATGCAATAGGAGGAACCCAACCAATATCAATGCTCAGTAACTTAAGAAGGCACAAAAGCAATTAACAACATATACCTAAAGGAACAAACAGAATACATCCCAAATCAGATCAATAACATTAGAGACTCGGTTGAAGATAGACAATCTAGGATATCATGGCTGACGCTAAACGAAGTGAGCAGAAGGAAGAGTACTGCGAAAGCTAAACTGACAGCTATCAGCAAAGAAGACTTGATATATCTGTGGAAACAATATTCTGAGAATGTACTCGGAAATCCTCCGAAAGTGGCGCAAGAACCAATCACGAAAATTTTTAGTTATCAATTAGACATCAAACTAGGACAGTTTACACGAAAAGAACTCGACTCAGTACTAAGAAAAATCAAAAATAGGAAAGCAGCAGGGCTTGATGAAATACCCCCAAAAGTATGTAAGACCAGGGAATTCGACTACAAACCGCTCCAACACTATATTGCCGTTTATAACCAAAACAATAGACAGATGGACAAAAGGATGCATCCTCCTTTTCCTTAAGAAGGGTGACCTTGGAATAACCTAGAACTACCTCACATCCATAGCGGCCAAGGTATAAAATGCACTACTACGCAAATGCATTGAGAAGATATTTAGGAAGAATCAAAATGACCTTTGGTGAAATCCATCCACGACATCACAAGTTTTGACTATCCGTCGAATTGTGGGTGTACGTGCAAAAAACCTTGCGGCAACAATATTATTTGTCGATCTCTCCAAGGCCTTCGATTTCATACACGTGCCGCAAGGAGATACAGCAGCCCCATACCTCTTTATCATCTGTCTAGACTACGTGCTTACAAGGTCTATTGATTTAATGAAAGAAAACAGTTTCAAGCTGGCAAAAAAAAGAAGCAGAATATACCTTGCACAAACAATTTCAGACGCGGACGACACAGATGACATAGCGCTTCTGGCAAATACACCCGCCCAAGCCGACCCAGCTGCATAGTCTGGAACGAGCAGCTGATGGCATAGGCCTCTATGTCAACACAGACAAGACGGAATACATGTAATTTAATCAAAAAGACGACATCTCCACACTAAAGGGTGAGCCTTTGAAGCTAGTGGACAAGTTCATCTACCTAGGAAGTAATGTCTCATCAATTGAGAAAGACATCAACACGCAATTAGCAAAGGCATGGACAGCTATCGTTAGCCTATCGATCATATGAAAGTCAGACCTGACCGATAAAATAAAACGCAGTTTTTTCCAAGCAGCGGTCGTGTCAATACTGCTATATGGATGTACTACATGAACGCTAGCTAAACGTATGGAGAAAAACCTTGACGGAAATTACACAAGAATGCTACGAGCAATACTGAACAAGTCCTGGAGGCATCGCCCCACAAAACCGCAGCTGTACGTCCATCTACAACCCATCACGAAAGCTACCAAAGTTAAATGAACAAGACATACAGGTCACTACTGGAGAAATAAGGATGAACTCATACGAGATATACTCCTGTGGACCCATTTATATGGACGAGCAAAGGCAGGACGACCAGCCATGTGCCGATAAAGAATATAGCCTTGAATACCTACCAGAAGCGATGGACGATAGAGACAGGTGGTGAGAGAGGGTCAGGGAGATCCGTGCTGGCAGTGCGACATGATTATGATAACTATGGATTGAATCTATAAAAAAAATGGCCATTGGCTTCAACCTTGGCCGCCAGACGATTTAGGGGTCTCCTGCAAACCTTTCCGGTGGTCTCCTTATTTAAATTGGGGAATAGTGCCATGATCCCTGCCCCCAGTTTGTCTTTGGTGTTGCAAGGCATTTTTTTGACTCATTCTCAACCTCTGCCCTATTACGTTACGGATTGCAGTCCTTTGTCGGTCTTAGTCTCTCTTTGTCTCTTTCACATTTATTGCCAATTTAGACCCTTTTGTGTTATAAAGAAGAGAGAGTTTTATTTTTATAAAGAAATGCGTTATGGTCTCTTCATTCCTTCATCCGGTTGTTGGTACACAACACTTAAAGCTTGAAAAATTACGTTTCAATTTTTCTTTAATAAATTAACCAAACCTAATCCGATGTCATACGAAGCAATTTCAAAATTACAACGTTCCTAATGAGAGACAAATTGATTAAAGTGATAGCTTTCCTTGATTTATGGGCATTATTCAGAAGTTAGCTTCTCGGGAGCGAGGCACTGAAAAACAGTTCAACATATCAGTTTTTCCGGAGATAACAAGGCCTTTTTCTTTTTCGTTACAAAGGTAAAAGAATCGCAGAAACCTAAGGAAAAAGAAACTGTGGAGAGTTCTTAATCTTCCTTTATTCTATATATTGGATAATAAAAAAGTGGAAATTATGATAGGACCTTCTTAGTCCGTCACATTTAAGAAGTTGTTTCACACAAACACACACACGCACACACGCACACACAAATCTCTCTTTCTCTCTCTCTGTATATATATATATATATATTTATGTATATATATATATCTCTAGTACAATCAAAATTCTAAAATCCAATTTATTAAAACAAATTAAAAACAAAAAAACTCCTATCAATACTTAATAGCTGCTGAATCAAAAAAACATTAGCAATTAATCAAAAGGTGAGACGATATACATATATATATATATATATAGTTAACAGGGCGTGAACACGGAATGAACCATGGTCGGTGATTAGCAGTTTACAGTTTATGCGATGACCACCAAGTTGTTGGTTTTATGTAATGGGTATCCGTTTATATACTGTAATGAGATGCATAATGGGAATTGTGATCTAGTTCGTGGGACCTTTTGGGAGGAGCAGACAAGTTTATATCGCAGGTTTATTTAAGTGGCTATATTATATAACTTTTGTGATTTATTTGCACTGTTCTTTTATTTGTTATATTCTAGTGCTTCTTTTCTTTTATTATTTTGTGAATTTTTCGCACCAGCGTTAGTTGCAATTCCCTCACAGGATTTTAAGTGACAGCAAGTCTCTTCAGGTCTCCTAGACTCTTCTCAATATTCTAGCTGATCTTAACAACAGTTTGGATTGTCACTGCTCGACCTCCGATTTTCAACTCTTGCGGCTCCTTTACCAAGCCTTTGGGAATTGTTCCAAGCGCACTAATTACAGTCGCGATCTCTGTCACTTTCACGTTCCACAGCATTTTAGTTCTCTAGCAAGGTTTTAGTACTTTTCTTTCTTTTCACCTTCTTTGATTTTTACTCTGTAGTCCGCCAGAACGAAAAAATCAACTAGTTGGTGGGTTCTCTTTTTCTTTTTTTCTTTTTGGTTGGTCCTGGCGGCAACACCCAACAAGACACCAACTGTACGGCCACCTGCCCCCTATCACGAAAACTATTCAAGTTAGGCGAACCAGACATGCAGGACATTGCTGGAGAAGCAGAGATGAACTCATAAGAGATGTACTCTTATGGATCCCCACACACGGCCGCGCAAAAGCAGGACGACCAGCACGAACGTACATTCAGCAGCTATGTGAGGATACAGGTTGTTGTCCTGAAGACCTACCTAGGGCGATGAACGATAGGGAGGAGTGGCGAAAGAGGGTCAGGGATATCCGTGCTGCCAGCACGAGATGATGATGATGAATGATAGGCCAGGTCTTCTGATCAAGATTGTTTGTATTTCAAAATCCCAGAGAATTTTTGGCGTCTTTAGGAGGGATTCTGGTTTGTGCAAATACCATTTGTTCGTATGGTCAAATTTCATTTTCTTACATAATTCCCTCTGCATCATTTTCCCCACGCAGACGTATCTAATCTTATATTGTTTTTGCACTAGTTTGCTGTCATCACTTATACGATTAATCGTTTAATGTCTATCACCCCTGAACCTACACTTGCTGTTCAGTTGTGTCTTATCTATTTTCTCTTTTACATAGTTTTTAATGGCGTTATTTTGTGTTACCATTTGAAGAGATTCAGTCTCACTTTTAAAGTTTCTCTTTTTTAGGCATGTTCAAGTCTTGAGAGATTTTTTTCGCTTGTCGCTTGAAGTATCCATACAGTTGTTCTTCTTCCCATTTCTGTTTTGTAGTTATTATCATTCAATTGATCATTATGTTGCCTGCGCTGTTTCTGGTCGCAATAATAAGTCTTTCTTTAATCTTTTTTATGTAGTTTTGGAGTCGTCGTTTTGATGCATTCACACTATCTTCAATGCTAGCGAGTTTTCTTCCTCCTTGTTTTCTTGGCACATATCGTCAGTCAATGTCATCTGTCAGATGTAAGGCCTTATGCATTGTCATTAGCTATCTTGAACTCTGGTACATTTGTTGAGGTTTATCCGGCCTCCACATCAAGAATGGCCCTGATTATCTTACAAGTGGGATTATTATTATTATCATTATTATTCATTTAAAGTTTTTCACATCAGCGTTAGCTGATGGTCTTTCAGTGGCGTTTGAGTGACAGCAAGTCTCCTCGAATCTCCAGGACTCTTCCCAGTATTCTGGCCGTTCTCAACAATGTGGTAGTTTGGATGGTCTCCACTCGTTCTCCAATTTCCAAGTCCTCTAGTCCCTTTAATAGTCCTTTAGTTACTGTACCAAATGCACCAATCGTGATTGATATAATCGTCACCTTCATGTTCTATAGTTCTTTTAAATTCCATATGAAATACGTGGTACTTAACCTTCTTTTAACTTTCTTTCGGTTTTATTCTGTGGTCAGCCGGGACAGTAAAATCAACAATTTTTTAAGTTCTCTTTTTTTTTGTTTTTGATTACTATGAGGTCTGGTCTTCTGGTCGAGGTTAGGTGATCCGTTTGTATGTCAAAGTCCCAGAGGAGTTTGTGTGTGTCATTCTCCTAAACAGCTGCTGGATTGTGCATATACCATTTGTTCGTATGGTCAAATTTAAATCACCTACACATCTCCCATTGGATCACCTTGCCCACTCAGTCGTGTCTAGTCTTATTCTCCAGTGTGCTAATTTTCTGTATTCGCTTAATATGTGAGTGATGGTTTCGTCTCTATCACCACATAACCTACATTTGCTATTTTTTTGCGTCTTATCTATTCTCGTTTTGATTTGGTTGGTCCTTAAGGCGGTTTTTTGTGCTACAGCTAGAAGAGATTCTGTTTCTCTCTTAAGGTTTGGTTGGCTCTTATGGTGTTGTTTTATGCTGCTATTAAGAGAGATTCTGTTTCTCTTTTAAAATTTCCTTTTCTTAGCCACGTCCATGTATTTTCGTGCGAGATGTCGTTTATTAGTCGTTTGAAGCGCCCATAGAGTTGTTTTTCTTCCCATTGTTGTTTCCTAGTTATTGTCATTCTGTTGGTCACAGTGTTGTCAGTATCGTTTCTGGTGGTTGTAATCAGTCTTCCTTCATGTTTTTCTATGTAGTCCTCGAGTCGTTGTATCGATGCATCAACACTGTTTTCAGTGCTAGCAAGCCCTCTTCCTCCCTCCTTTCTTGATACATATAGTCTGTCAACGTTGTCTCTAGGATGTAATGCCTTATGCATGGTCATTAGTTTCCTTGTTCTTTAGTCCATTTGCTTAAGTTCTTCTCTGGTCCACTTTACAAAGGGTTCCGAATATCTAACGAGAGGTACAGCCCAGGTATTTATTCCTTTAATAAGGTTTCAGCTAGATAGTTTTGTCTCGAGTAGCTTTCTAGTTCTTCTGAGATATTCTTTCTTAATTTTGTCTTTTATCTCCACTTGTTTGATGGTGTCAGCCTCCAAAATGCCCAAGTATTTGTAGGTTTCCTTTTTTCTGAGCGTTCTAATCTCGTCTTGACGTGGTAGTTCCATTCCGTCAGTCAGATGCGGTTTGCCATTATTATTATATTATAGGCCTCTATGTCAATGCACACAAAACGGAATATATGTGCTATAATCAAACGGATGACATCTCCACTCTCGACAGAACCCCTCTTAAACTAGTAGACAAATTCACTTACCTAGGAAGCAGCGTCTCATCAACCGAGAATGACATCGACACGAGGTTAACGAAGGCATGGACAGCTATCAATAGGCTATCGATTATATGGAAATCTAACCTCACCGATAAAATGAAACGCAGTTTCTTCCAGGCAGCGGTCGCATCGATACTGCTATATGGATGCACTACACAGACTCTAACAAAACGGCTTGAGAAGAAGCTAGACGGCAATTACACAAGAATGCTGCGAGCAATCTTGAACAAGTCCTGGCAGCATCACCCAACAAGACACCAACTGTACGGCTACCTGCCTCCTATCACGAAAACTATTCAAGTTAGACGAATCAGACATGCAAGACACTACTGGAGAAGCAGGGACGAACTCATAAGTGATGTACTCTTATGGGCCCCCACATATGGCCGAGCAAAAGCAGGACGACCAGCACGAACATACATTCAGGAACTATGTGAGGATACGGGATATTGTCCAGAAGACCTGCCAGAGGCGATGAACGATCAGGAAAAGTGGCGAGAGAGGGTCAGGGATATCCGTGCTACCAGCACGACATGATGATGATGATGATGATGATGATTATAAAGGGTGTTTCAAAAAATGACATCATTTCGCAATCTTATAAATTGACCAATTGTCGAAATGATCTCAAATTTTATGAACAGGTTAACGAACAGCCTCCAATTCTATTCTTAATGCTTTATCATATTTACCGACCCCTCCGCTCGGGCAGGATATGACACAAGGTCAATTTTTAAGCGGAGTTTAACAGGTTTGAATTCAGAGTTTTCCTTCTCCTAGACTAGTTGCCTCACCAAGAAGAACCTCGTCTGCCCTACTATTTACCCTTAGCTGGAGGGAGAATAATTGAATTCATACCTTTCCCAAGGGTATTAGTGCTATGAGAAATGCAATCAGTCAGGTCCAGGATTTGAACTCGTGTCGCCGTGTCCATATTCTGCGACGATAACCATTACACCACGAGCTTTATGCTTTTCCTTTTTCAGATATAGAAATGCTATTCATTGGAAAATAAAAGGCATTTAAACATTAAACATAGACTTTTTGTTGTATCACTTTTACATCTCAAATGATATAAAACTTTTAAGATTATTATAAATATTGAATATAAAGGAGGCATTTGTGGTGTACTGGTTACCGGGGTTTGAAAGTGACACAGTGATACGAATTCAAATCCTTGAGAAAACTGTTTGTATTTCATATAGCGCAAATACCCTGTGGAAATGTATAAATCAAATTATTCCCTTTTCAGCTCTGGGTAAAGCTGGGCTCTTTAACCTTGGTATAGCAACCGATCTCTGAGAAGAAAAACTAATCTCAAACCTGCTAAACGCGGAGCGCCAGGGAAATAAATGAATACATTCATATATAAGTATTAATATCGATATATATGCATATATATACGTGGTGAATTCAATAAGTTTCCAGACTTATTTTTACAGGCATTTAAAATCGTCAGACTCTTGAAAATTCAGTATGTTATTGCTATGTATCTTATGAGATGACTGACCAATTTTTTATGATTTCAGGTTCAAATGAACAGCTACAGGAGCCATTGGAATACACCCTACTAAAGCCTGATTGTCACAGCTGTTGAATTTCAAAAATGCAATCTGGACGTGAGGACACTTTAGAAAAACGATATGCGATAAAATTCTGTTTTAAACTTGGAAAAAATTCCACAGAAACATATGGAATGCTTCAGACTGCTTTTCGAGCATCTTGCATGAATTAAGTATCGGTTTTTGAGTGACATAAGAGATTCAAGGAAGTCAGGGAGTCTTCGAGGGTGATGAGAGGTGTGGGAGAAGTAAGGAAGTCAATAGACCAGAATTGATTGGCCGAAGGGTTAGGGTTAGGGTTACTATGTTGAGGTTTTAAGGGAGTTCAGGAAGAGATTCCTAGGGAAGAGGCCAGCACTCTTCAAAGCGGGTCAGTGACATTTCCACGAGGACAATACACCAGTCCACAACTCCATCCTTGTCACAGACTATTTGACCAAGATGGGCATCAAGACAGTTCCTCACCCTCCCAATTGTCCAGGCCTTGCTCCCTGTGACTTTTGGTTATTCCCTAAGCTCAGAGGCTGTCGTTATGAGACAACTGAGGAGATGAAAGAGGATGTCATGGACACGCTCACACAAGAGGACTTCCATGGGGCATTGCAGAAGTTGTTGGAACGGTGCAACAAGTGCATTGCAGCCGGAGGAGATTACTTCGAAGGGGACTAGAGTTTCATGTGTGTACTATCCATAAAAGTGCCCATACGAAAAAATCTGGAAACTTATTTAATGATCCTCGTACATCCAATTATACTACAGTTATAATCGCATTTCATATATATATATATATATATATATATATATATATATGTTCAAATTATGTTCTTGTTGAATCAGTTGCGCAAAGCTTCACATAGATCACACAATCGTCAGACGGAAAGTGAAGAAAAGTTGCAGGTCAACCGTATTTTATGTCTCGTAGTTTTGTCAAGTAGCATGATATAGGGGGTATGGGACGCACGTTCGCGCACGCACGCACGCACGCACATTATACACACATTATAAGTAAACATATTTATTTACCCAAACTCTCCACCACTTTCGCCATTTTTAAGAATGATACAGCTGAACTTATTTAGAACTTTCCATTCAACTGCGTTTGTTATCTAATCAACGATAAAGAAATCAGTCTGCCCTATCATTTACTCATTGTTAGGAGAAGTAAGGGGGGATTCATGCCTTTCTCAAGGGCATCATAGTGAAGTGAAACGCAAATAACCTTGTCTACCACTTGAACTTGGGTCACCGATTCCATTTCCTTCGACGATAAACATTACACTAAGCGCACCTCTATAAATACATATTGATAGATATTGAACTCAGACTCGATTAAACAGAGGAATACAGCATATATATATATATATATATATATATATATATATATATATATATATATATATTATAACAGTGTTGGTTGTCACGCAATCACTTTGTGGGTTTATGTCGAACCAAGAGCAATATAATATGGAGAGTGCTCAGTATGTAGGATAGAGCTATTATATAATAATAATAATAATAATAATAATAATAGAATATATATTAGATATATATATTTAATTCATGAAATTTAGACTGCGATCTCTGGGTTTCATGGAGTTTTTTGCAAAACAACAATCATCAGGCAGTTAAGAAAATGAAATGAATCGAAAATCGAAAAAATACAGTCAAAAAACTGTTGGGGTTTTGTAGGAATCTTTACGTGTGATTGTTGGTGTGTGAATGTGTGCATATGCTTAATGTGTGTATGTGTGGATTTATGTGAAGGTACAAACGCAGCGGGTTGTTTTAACCGGATATAAATTCGTAGGTGTATCTTAATTTTTTGCTAAATTATTTTATTTCTGTATGTGTAGGTGACTATAGCTAAGGAACAAAACATCATCATTGCATGATTGTTGTTTTGCAAAAAGGTCCAAGAAACCCAGGGGTAGCAGTCTAAATTCCATGAATTAAATATATATATATCTAATATATATTTACTATATATATATATCATCAAGTTGCGCTGCTTGTACGGTTTTCTCTGACTCTCTCTCCGTTCGTCCTTATCATCCATCACTCCCGGCAGGTCTTCCTGACTACATCTTATGTCTTTACAGAGCTGTTTTAGGTAAGTTATTGTTAGTCGGCCAGCACTGGCATGTCATTATGAAGGAGTTTATAAGAAAACGTCATTTATGAGTTCGTCCTTGCTTCTACTGCACTGTCCCACAGGTCGAGTATGACTTATTTGGATAGTTTTAAAGATAGGAGGTAAGTGGTCGTACAGTTGCAGTTTCGTGGGTAATACTATCAAAAAGTATCGGAGTTATTCTTGAGCATTTTTAAACATTTGTACATATGGAAAACTCCATGTCCGTTTTCTATATTTTCAAGCGTCCAAGAAGGTCAACGTTCATTTAGTCTATCTTGACCTCTCAAAATTCAGTGCAAAAAGTATGATCATTTGTGGAAAGATCACGTGTAACATCTCCTTCTGTGCTGAGTATCTGGGTACGTTATTTCTTATATACCTAATGCACAGACGTTTGACACATTTTTCTTTTCCAGATTTCAGTAACTGGCGGAAAACCTGTGTTTGTTGACCATCTTAGCCCATATTCTTCACATTGACGGGATTATCCTTCTCATTAAATTTTATTGTGTATCAAACAGAGATCCACCCTGTTGACCAGTCTTAGAATATACTGACTGCCCCCCCTGCAGAGATAAAATGTGAGAAATTTATCTGGTCAGTACTAAAGTCCACGTCTCCTAAACAATGTATATTGCAATGTGTGCTCTAAATAAATGTAATAATCCATGAAAAATGCTGAATGCTTTATTTAAAAAACAAACAAAAAAAAAGCAAAAAAAAAAAAAAACAAGACAAAAATTCGCTAATTTCTAACTTTAATTATTATATACAAGAGTCATTGAGTGAATTAGCTGATAGTTGAGTAATAGTAAACACTGTTTACAGTTGCACTTTTTTTAAGGAATTTAAAAGTAATGGGTCTTTTCATGTTCTACAATATTGTCAGCAGGATCTTCTTTACTGGCCCAGAAAATTTTCTTTCATCATCATCATCATCTCATGTCCTCAGCACAGATCTCCCTGACCCTCTCCCACCACTCATCTCTAGCGTCTATCGCTCCCGGTAAGTCTTCAAGGCTACATCCAGTATCGGCGCAGAGCAATTGTATATAGGTTCGAGCTGGTCGTCCTGCCTTTGCTCGTCCATGTGAAGGGCTCCACAGGAGTACATCACTTATGTGTTTGTCTCTACTTCTCCTGCAGTGTCCCGCACGTCTGGTTCGTCTAACTTGGATAGTTTTCGTGATTGGTGGTAAGTGGCCATAGAGCTGCTGCTTTGTTGGGTGTTGCCTCCAGACCTCGTTCAATATTGCTCACAGCATTCTGGTCTAGTTGGAGTCAAGCCTTTTCTCCATACGTTTAGTTAGCGTACATGTAGTGCATCCATATAGCAGTATCAACACGACTGCTGCTTGGAAAAAAACTGCGTTTCATTTTGTCGATCAGGTCTGACTTCCATATGACCGATAGCCTTTCGGTAGCAGTCCATGCCTTTGCTAGTCGCGTGTTGATGTCTGTCTCTTTTGAGAGATTAGAATAATTTTTGCAATAGACCAATTCGAAACAATGCTGAGTTTATATTTATATTAAAATACCCAGGAAAAATATTCTGCTTTTTTTTCTTTAAAAAAATTTCCTATTACTAATTGAATGACCCTCGTATTCATGATATTTTGAGAATTTTTTTCTGAATGATATTTTTCCAATATTAAATAATATCAAATTGCAAATAAATAAATAAATAAAAAATTTTACGAATTTATTTTCACATCAGACCTAAAGGCCATATATCGTACGGTTGGAGATCGAGTTCTTGTTACATCATTCGATTGAGCTACGAAGCGAACAGGCAGGTATCCCGGCTTATATTAATCTCTGCTGGCAAATCGTGATTTTTGCAGACCAGTATCTTAAAAAAAGAAGGAGAGATTCTTTTCATTCCTTGAATGTAAAAAAAGAAAAAAAGATGGGGTTTACCAGTGTCCGTGCTAAATTTCTTAGGATATATAATTCTAGTCTTTTTTTCTACCTAGTCAGAACACGCAGAAGCCAGGCGTGCTAAAAGTGCACACGCCAGTAGTGCTGCAGGTAAACGAAGTTTGTATAAGAAATAGATATACAATACTGTTTTTTTTTTCTTTCAGTCATAGCAGCTGCATTACAAGCTCTAGGGAAAAAAGATTAGAGTTGTACCGAGTCTCACGTTCCTTACAAAAGGTGTCATGTAGAAACGAACGTCTGAATGCAATGAACTGTATAGTGTGTTAGATTGCTGGGCGTTGTGGCTTCCAACATAACGTTCTGCTTTCCAGATGAGGTAAAAAATAGATTCACAAAGACCTTTGACGATAGTTTGAGAATACTTGTATGATCTCGTTATTTCTTATTCATTTGCAACAAGTGTCTTTTTGGATATGAATAGGAGGGACTTGTCTTTAGTGTTCCAGTATTCACCGTTTTTCTCCATGTACATACTCGCTATGCTAGACGGGCACTGCACACCCACCAAAAATTTGAAATTCATTATAAACAAGCAAAACCCGTGGAAATTGAAACTTTTATCAGTTTTCTATTTCTTATTTTAATATATAAATTTCCAGATATTGTTATTGAATAAGTTCCGAAAATCGAATTAAAATTGAATAATTTAGTGACTTTCACTAGATTTTATTAATGTTTATAAAATGTTACTCTATTTTTTGTTTTGTTTAAAAATAAATTTAAAATAGATCTTCTTTTCTGTTATTTACTCATTTCACACTCTTTTCTGACTGTCTCTCTGTCTATCTATCTGTCTCTCTCTCTATCTCTCTCACACACACACATATACACACACACAATTATTTCTATACACACATTTTCTTTCTGCTCTTTATTCCTGCTTAAATTTTACTTTCGATTTCATTCCATTGACCAAGAGGATAAGCACGGTCACTTTTCTCTTTCCTTTCTTTGTTTCTTTTCCGTTGAAGTAGACGATATGGAGATTATGCATAGAGATATTGTTTCTTTCCTCTTTACTATTTTTTTCTGTATTCGATTGGGCAGAGAACAAAGAAAAAACAAATCTCTTAAGAAACAGTTACACAAAAAATGTAAATATGAAAGTACGCTGAATGCTATTCTTTAACTTCTAGGTATACATTGACACTAGACAGTATGGAATGAAATAAATATCAGTCACTCAATCAATCATTCAATCAAAGTAATATCTAATAGTACTGATAATGATTGGAGATAAAAGGAAATTTGTTGATTAAACTGAAAATAAACTTTAAATAGAAAATAGGTGTATTTTCATTTATATCACTACCAAAAAATAATGAATCACAAAGTCACAGAAAAAGACAAAACATTACGCTCTACTTGACTAAACAGAATTTACCGATTCCAATTTTGCTTACAGAATTTTCATTAAATCAACGGATTTTTTCAGATATTTCCATATTATTGCTCATCATAAATGTATTAACAGTACTTTCGTATTGTATCTCCTATATTTATGTTCAAGATAATTATAAGAAGATCATTAAATAAGTAAGGAGAAATCTTTAAAAAAATTATTTTATTTAAAAATTTTTTTCGATAAATATACAATCTGCATAATTTGGAATTGGTTTATTGCAAAAATTATATTAATCTCGAAATACTATTGTTGTATCATAATTGAACGGTTCATAGAAAACTAAAATTGAAAATAAATGAATGAATAAAAAAAACAGCATCCGAACGGCCAGGCCAAGGCTCTTGTTGTAGTTAAAATGATTAGGAAAAACTGGGACAACTTGTTTTGGGGCAGTTGGTGTTAGACGTGATGAACACCAGCCACGACGATGTAAAGAGACGAAAGTTTACGAGCCCCAATTTTTGGGATGCGCTCCAAAGACGGCCTTAGACAAGACGCGACTCAGAGGACAAGCATGTTAGAAATACGATAGAAAGCCCCGAAGGAAATTCAAGGTCTGTGTCTGCTGTTTTTTTTTCCCCCGGAATATGTTGCTTCTCTTTGTCTTGCTGATGCGGGCGTCTCAGTTTCCATGCTCTCTTTCTTTCTCCCAGTGACTGCCTACCGATGGTAGTAGTAAATAAACCTTTGTGTACTTAAACAATTTCTTGCATTCGTCAACTTTTACCTCAGCGGGGACTAAATTCTCCCAGGTATCGCAACCGTACAATGTTCTCTTTGATTCCTTGACCAGTTCATGCCCACCTAGCGCGGTTAGTTCGAAGAACGTTGGGTCATATAAATACAAAGCGGAAAACAGAAGAAAGAAAGAAAAGAAAAAAAGGAAAAAAACACACAGAAAACAAAGAAAGACGGATTAAAAAGGGAGAGAAAAGAAAGCAGATGGAAAGAACTGAAAAAAAAGGGAAAGAACAGAAAGAAAAACAGAGGAAAACCGACAAAAGAGAAAGAAAAAAAATGGAAAAGACGGTATAAAACGATAGAAGAAAAATGGAGAGAAAAGAAAGCACACCGTAAAAAAAAAAAATAAGGGGAAAGAAAAGAAAGAATAACGGAGGAAAAATCGTCAGAAAAGAAAAAAAAACAGAAAAAGAAAGTCGAAGTAAAAAGATAGAAGAAAAAGAGCGTGAGAAGAAAAACGGGAAAAAAAGAAAGAAGGAAAGAAAAGACAGCAAGAAAGTACAACGAAGAAGAAAAAAACACTCAACGAAGAAAATGAGACAAAAGGCGGCCAATTAAGCAAAATGAAAAATACGTAGACCGCTGGACGGCGAAGAGATATGATGCAAACCACCAGTGAGTTTGTGGGAGAGAGAATGATAGAGGGAAAGAAGGGGTGCCTGTGCCAAAAGATAAAGAGGAAAATACGAGGAAGCAACATGAAATGTAAAAATAGAATGAAAAATGAAGAAATACAAGACTACGAGTTGAAGAGGAGATGTTGTATATTGACCTTCGACCCGGCCAAACATGCCATTTCAAAGTGATGCACCGGAAGGAAGTGATACATCCCAATGGCCAGTAATCGAAAGAAATCGTGTAGGCGAATTTGGCTGACGAAATGGAACAAGGTAAAAGCCCATGATACACTCATAGACTGATGCACCGGAAGAGAGAGACCTCTGAACTGCATGACAGTTATTTCCGCTTGATGACGATCAAACATGCCATTCCAAAGATTGAGTGGGTGATTGAGTGGGCATTGAACTATTATATAACTCGGTCAAGACAGGAAGTCAGCGAGTTAGGAACCAGAGAAGTCGGTGATAAGATGTGGTAGAGAAAACCACCGCCCGGCAGAGGGGGCACTCAGCGCCGCCGAGGAGTTGGAGATCAGATGTGATAGAGACGAGATGTGGTAGGGAAAGCCACACCCGGCCGAAGGGGCCCTCGGGACCCCTGATGGAGTTTAGGGACCAGACTAGTTGGTGATAAGATGCAGTAGAGAAGCCAGCAGAGTGAGCCCCCGGGCCTCCGGTTGAGCATCAGGAGAACGAGAAAACCACAACGCTGATGGCCATAAGAGTGGAGGTCAATATATTGCAGTTCTGTTCGGTCACCAACTCCCTCTCACACGCAAACGTTACAAATAAAGTGAGAGGTACATATTTTTCTAAAGAAGTCTTCGCTCGTCCTTTATCATTGTGTCGTTGTGATTCTTTCTGCATGTATACGCATGTGTATATGTAGATGTATATAAATGTGAGAATATAACAGAGATAAAGAAAAAAAAGTAGAAGAACCGAAAGAAAAGAAACAATAGAAAACAACGAGTTAGATAGAAAGAAGAAAAATGTAGAAGAACCGAAGGAAAAGAAAGATACAAGACCACGTGTTGAAGAAAAGATAAGTAAAAAAAGAAAAGAAAACGAAACAGTAGAAGAACCGAAAGGGGGAAAAAAAGACCACGTGTTGAAGAAAAAAAAACCCAAAAGAACAATGAAAATAATAAAGTTTAAGACCACACGTTGAAGAAAATATTTAAAAAAAAAACAGTTGCAGAACTGAAGGAAAAGAAAGAAATACAATACCACGTGTAGAAAAAAAGATGGAAAAAAGCAGTAGAACCGAAGAAAGAGCAGAAATACAAGACTATGTTGGGAAAAAAAGGAGAAAAAGGACATTAGGTAAGTGCTCCACTACGTTTCTTTTTTTTTTCTTGATTTAAGTTCTGTCGTCGTTTCTGATGTAAAACAAGAAAAGAAGACGAAAGAAAAGCTAAACGAAGGAAGGAGAAGGGAAAATTATAGACGACAAAGGAAAGAGTAGGAAATGTAATATCTTTTTTTAATGTGATGGTCACCTTGCTGTTTTTTGTTCAGTCCAATCTAACTGTCAAAGATTTCATCCACGTTGTGTTAGGGCTTGTTTAAGATATACGTTAATGAAAGGGTTTTGTAGAGGCCCACCATTTCATAAAAAAAATCTTCGGTTTTGAAAGCGACCCATAGAAATTGGGCTAGACGATCGTTTTCGTAAGGCTTTGGAGCCTGCATTTTTCGAGTTACGACGAAGTAAATTAACTTGTGTTAATGTAGTGAATTTTCGGGGGAAGGAAATTCAACTTGTGGGTGATTTCTCCGGGGTTTTTGGTCTCGGGTGATGTCTTGGATTTGTACGTTGATAATAAGGCAAACAAATGGACTTAGGAAAGAAGAGACGACAGTACTGACGGGAAAAGGTTTAAAAAATATCTTATTGATTGGTGAGCAGATAGAAGGACAAACAAAGAGAAAAAAACATTTTAGAAAGAAAACTCCTTGTTCTGCAGGCGGGCTGAGGTTGGTGTTTATATGGATAATTGTTAGAGAGAATAATAAATTTACACCACAAATATGCGAGTTTAAAGGAACGGAGGAGGAAAAAGGAGACGGAAAGAGGTAGAGGAAGGAAGAAAAGTAAGAAGAAGTAATTTACGAGCATAAAAAAAGAGAAAAAAAGAACAATATTTAGCGAAGTAAGAAAGAGATTGATTAAAAAAAAAAGAAAAGAAAAAATTTCTTTTTGAAAAAAAAAAGAAGGAAACTATTGACTTTGGCAACCAGAAAAAACATTAATGAACTGTAAACTATTCAACGTGTTGCACATTCCTTTGTCGATTTTACTCTTTTGAATTATATTGTATTTTTCTTTTGTTG
This sequence comes from Sepioteuthis lessoniana, assembly GCA_963585895.1. NCBI lineage: Eukaryota > Metazoa > Mollusca > Cephalopoda > Myopsida > Loliginidae > Sepioteuthis > Sepioteuthis lessoniana. The sequence goes on along the minus strand of OY757917.1, from coordinate 74,105,750 downwards.
TTTGTTGTTGTATTGTTTTCAATCTATGCTTATGGTTGTCGCGGAGAAATGACGGAAGTATCAGTTTGATAAGATTGATGAGAGGAACCAAAATTTGCTACAAAGGATAAATGGTTAAATAATTACGTATATCGGTGAGTAAACAATGCTAGGAACGTAGTCTTGAAAATTTTTACGGTTAAAAATTTTAGAATTGTCAGGAGGATGTTATGTAACGTAATTGAGCCGCTCATAGAAAATTGAAATTGATAAAATAAATAAATAAATAAATGGATAAAAAAAGCAGAAACTCCAAACGGCCGGGCCAAGGCTCTTGTAGTTAAAAATGACTAGGGAAAATTGAAGGTCCTAAAAATTCTTGTACGCATGTGCGAAGCCATGGGGAAGCGGATGTTCGTCCCACCGACATCAGGCAGAAGGTAGAGGATTACTCGTTTTTTGGGCCGTTGGCGACGAAACGTGATGAGGTAAAGGCAGACAGTTGAACAACAGCCATGAAGATGTAAGCAGACGAAAATTTACGAGCCCCAGTTTTAAGGCTGCGCTCCAAAGAGGGCCGTAGACTAGACGTGACTCAGGGGATGCTCGAAACAATAGAAAGCTAAGAAGGAAATTCAAGGTCTGTGTCTGCTCTTTTTTCTCACCAGGATATGTTGCTTCTCTTTGATTAGTTGGCGCGTTCGTCTCAGTTTCCATGCTCTCTTTCTTTCTCCCGGCTATTGCCTATAAGTTGTAGTAGAAATAAACCTTTAGGCAGTTAAACAAAGTTTCTTGCGTTCGTCAACTTTTACTTCGGCGGGGTCTAAGTTCTCCTTCGTACCGTAGGGTTCAGGAACAGTCAGAAGACGTTTAATATCGAGAGGAAAAAAGTTAATGTAGATTCTAGAAGACTAGAGAAAATAAATTGCGAATGTGAAATAGCGGAATGGATTTTAGACGGGCAGCCTAGAATGAATTATATCGCTTATTTTTGGCGTAAAATTTCTGTTATGAAATTTTGTTATTGAAAAAGAATGTCCAATATGTTGATCGAAGGAAATTGTCGACATGGCGAATTATTCGGTGACGAAGGAGAATTACAAAATGTGGACATCTCAAGGTCATTATAATGAAAATAAATTTATGATTTGTTTAATGAAAAGGGGGATTCTCAAAGAGGCCAGTGAGAGAGTAAATTATAAAACGTGTTAACATTTCAATGTTATCCGTCCTGACCAAAGCGAAGTTTTCTTGTTAAATTTAGCATCGGAATTCGGTTGAAAATTCCATAGGAAGCTGACGGCCTTTTGAAGTCATACACCACACCGAATCTGACCGATTTATGAATATATATTAGTTAAACCGAAACAGAAACGGAATTAGATTAGATGGGAGCCAGATCGTGGTCAGACGAAGCGAGATGTAGTCAGAACAGGGTTAGTGAGATGTAATGTAATTGAACGGCTCATAAAAAATTTGAATGGATAAATAAATGAATAAAATAGACAGTAGTGTCCGAACGACCAGGCTGAGGTTCTTGTTATAATTGGGGATGACTAAGGAAAACTGGAGGTCCAGAATCTAGTGCGCTTGTGCACAGGAACCGGATGTCTCTGCTCACGACACGACCGGCAGAAATGAGGGGACTACTTGTGTCCTTTCGAGCTTGAACAGAGGTATTTAATAAAATATTTTCGTATCTGAGAAGTGCAAACCATGTGAAATTTACAGAAGAATGTTTGAGGAGTATGGAGGAACATGTTTTTAGTAATATAAATCTTTACAAATAGGCTAAACATGCGTTTGCCTCTTCTAGCCTGAATCAAAAAGACATTTATGGATGGAAACGCACTGATTCTCTGGTAAAGAAAACTCTTCGGGTACAGGAGTCATCAAAGGAGATCTTCCTGACACTATAGTGGTACATAGAAGGATCCATTACTATTGATTATATTGATTATTATTGATTTCCTTGAAAAAGGTATTACTGGAAACAGTGTTTTCTATCACAAATTTCTTAGGGAAAATTTATTTATTGAATGTGTCTTATATATTGAGTATCAAAGTTAATGCTGAAATCTAAATAAATAAATAAAATAAAATAAAAGATACAAGCAGTGACTCAAAGTACAAAGGTTTATTTTCTCAAATAGTCTCATATTTATTCTCCAAGATATTTTGGGTGGGGTGGATTTCTTCCTTGAAATTTTGTGCCGGAGTCGCTTTTGATTCGGATGATGAAGTTTTGGGACCCAACGAATTGAGGCCTTTATTATTCTGAAATATCCATTGCCTCAGCTCGTTCCTTTGAGATACCCAATTCTGGCGATGCATTGTCCAGTTATTCGACGATCTGAGTTTTTTGTTTATGGTGTAATTGTTATCGTCGTAGGAAATGGACACGGCGACATGAGTTCAAATCCAGGACAAGACTGATTGCATTTCACATAGCACTAATACCCTTGGTGAAGGTATGAATCCAATTATTCTCCCTCCATCTATGGGTAAATAGTAGGACAGACTAGGTTCTTCAGCTTTAGTAAGGCAACTAGTCTAGGAGAAGGAAAACTCTGAATTCAAACCTGCTAAACTCCGCTTAAAATTTGACCTTGTGTCATATCCTGCCCGAGCGGCGGGGTTGGTAAATATGGATATGGTTATGAATTTATCAATATTTTCCTATGTGGCTGTTGTGAGAGGTCATGCTTCAAGGGAGTCATCTTCTAAGTTTTCTCAACCCATTTAAATTCAGCTGTTGATTTCATGACCACACTGTAAGAAAGCTTGTCGTACTTTATATTAACCTGTATGTCCAAGCGGATTTCATTTGGGGATAACCCTTCACTAAAGAGTATACGAATAATTGCACAACGAACAATTTCGTATATTTTCTAACGAAAAAAAAAAAAAAACTCTACTGACCCCCTGGGATTCAATTAGCAATTCCAGAAAGTACAGTCAAGGACTTCCTAAGATGCACCTTCTCAGGTGACCGGTGACCTACTAGACCGTAATTTCGCGCAAATCTGAGTCTCTGCTTATATTCACAGATGTAGGTGGAAGACTACGGTCGATGAGTTCGGACTGCATTCCGCGAGCTTATCGCTAAAGGACAGCTGGTTCCTACGCCAGGACACGCCCCACTGAATAACACAGTCAGTCGAGGAAAGATTTCTGGCCTAAATTAAAACCATAGGTCCAAAGCGAGGGAATGACATGTGCCTCGTCGCTTTCTCTATTCTCTAGTGACAATCTCGTCACTTTAGCACTGGACACATGATCAGCCACTGGAGACATTCATTAAATATGCGGCTCTTTCCAATAGGTTGTTCGCAGTATCAATTACTGTGGAAATTTCAGGGGTTACGGTCCTGGATCTCCACTCAGAATATTGTTAGAAAAATTTCTCACCAAAAGTTGGTTGGTGTTTTATGGTATATCAACCCTTGTGGGTTATTTAATACTAAATCCATATATATATATATATATATATATATATATATATATATATATATTTATAAATGGGTGGTGGTGGAATGAGTAAGCAAATAGATTATTGTTAAATCTATTTTAAAATGAGTTGTTAGATCTCATTTGTTTGCACAGAATTAGATAGTTTCAAGTATTCTCAGCTAATACAAATAATTCTTTTTGTCAAATATTTCAATCTAATTCAATTTGCACACCGTTAAATGGTTTCAAGTATTCTCAGCTAATACCAATAATTCTATTTGTGAAATATTTCTATCTAATACCAACAACTTGCCCACAGCTGTATGGTATCAAATAACTAATAATAATCTTTCGGAAATAATTAAGCAGCTCTTCTAAAGGTTGATATGCTATAAAACAAAGAAACCGAACCAAATAACTCTTTTTGACCCATAGATGGGGCCCTAATGGGAAATACCACTCCGGGTCAGAATGGACTTGAGAGTAATGATAAAAGAGTACTCCATATTCCTCAAGGCTCAAGGATTTGAGCCGCACCATCATTTTGTTTAATTCCATATCCAAGACATTCGTTGTTGGTGATGGGGGTCCTAGCCCTCTGTAGAATTGGAGTTAGCGTTTTCTGCAACCTTATTCGAAAGGGTGGATCTCGCCTAAATAATGAATTCTATGAGGTGGAGTGGATGATGCAACGATTATCACCAACTTGTACTAATAGTGACTCTAAAGTAAAGAAATCGCATCTAAGATGACCTGGCCAAAAGAAGGAGAAAACTGAATCTCTTTTCATAGGAGCTAAAAATGATGACATAAAGACTAATTATATCAACGTAAGGATTGACAATATGCATGAGAATAGCAAGTGGGTTTTTTTATCGCGAGAGAAATTAAACAAGTTAATCACATAATTAAATATAGTAAACTAGCACCAAAGAAATACAAGAGTAAGTATGACATAAGGGAGTTGAAACCAAAATCCGTCATCGAAAAGGAGACGCATAAAAATTTCTGGGATTTTGTAAGACAAACGGATTAACAAATCCCAACTATATGCTAGTGTTAATCCACAAGTGGAAAAAAAATGTTATCTGGCAGATTTTGCCGTTCCTATTGACTATAGAGTGGAAATAAAAGAAAACGAAAAGATAGAAAAATACCAGGATCTTGCTAGAGAGCTGAAAAATATGTGTTATATGAACGTGGCGGTGATACAAATTGTTGGTGGTGCTATCGGAATGGTCTCCAAAGGCCAGGGAAAGAGACTCGGGGAATCGTTGGTCAGTCCACAGCCCTGGTAAAATCAGCTAAAATACCCAGAATAAACCCAGAGACCTAAGGAGACTCGCTGTCTCTCCGAATTCAGTGAGAAAAAAACCCAGTTAAAACTGGGGTGAAAAACTGCCTTGGAATAAAAATGGTAATTCCTTGAATGAAAAACAAGAAATCTGATGTAAAATTGAAACTGTCTAGATGTACAGGTGAAATAGTTATGAATACTTCCAAAAGTCCTGGGGACCTGAGATAATTTGCTGTCACTCGTCTATCAGGGAAAACCTCTCAGAATTTACTGGTTAAAAAAAATTATAAATAATAATAATAATAATAATAATAATACCAATCGTGATTGGTACAGTCACCAAAGGATTATTAAAGGGACTGGAGGACTTGGAAATAAGAACACGAGTGGAGACCATTCAAACTACTACATTATTGAGAACGACCAGAATACTGAGAAAAGTCCGGAAAACTTGAGGAGACTTGCTGTCACTCAAACTCCAGTGAAAGACCATTAGCTATCTCCGATGAGAAAAACTCTCAAGGAGTAAATCAGAAGAAGAAGAAGAAGAAGAAGTTCTAAAAATTGATTAAAAAGAATAAACAAAAAATAATAATTTCGAGTTTCGACTCCCATAGATTATTTTCAAATTAATTTTCGCATTGAAAACCAACCACAGACATACAATAGCTTTAGTACACATATACATTCATTCGTACACACACACACACACACACACACACACACACGCACACATATATATATATATATATATATATATATATAAATATATGTTTATATATATATATATATATATATATATATATGAATCGTAGTTAGGTCTATAGCGTAGCCTTAAATCTATCAAATATCGAGGAGTTTTCATTTTGCATTATAACCGCAAAAGTAATAGAATGCTTGCTTACGAGAAGGGGCATTCTGGTTTGAAATATTTTGTCCTTTTCAAGAGAGAATGTAAGATGGTGAGTGTCACAAGCCAAGTATTTTGAGGATAACGGAAATTCTTATTGCCACCAATCTTACCCTATTGAAAATCCCATTTTCTATCACGACTTTTCAGCTTAATACATCAGCCCTTTCATCAGACGTGTAGATGGTATAATGGACTCAGGAAGTAGAAACCACAGAGAGCTTGCGGTTATGTGCGCCTACGACAATCAGTCTATTCATCATTTAGCAGAACACGCATCGTCGTCCTTGGAATCAACATATTTACCTCCTCCCTATTACTAATGCTGAACGCTTCTGGTAAAAACAACGGATATGCGTGACCCCCCGGGCAGGTGTGTACTGCCACAACCGATGCTGTTCAGCCATTATAAAAGAACTTGCTACAAAAAAAAAAAAAAAAAAAATACCGGAAGCATTTCTTCCCGTGAATTTTCAACTTAGATATCCTGCAAATAAAAACGTATATTTACAAGCTTATACAAACTTATAAATACAAAAGAAAAAAAAATGAGTACCTTTATTCAAAATGTATTGGGCATTATTGTAAGCATATAGAAAATTATGGGAAATATATGCATCTTTATTTAAAATGTGAGGATCATTATTTAAAATTCATAGACTTTTATATAAACCCCTTTATCAAACGCCTAACTATGGGTTAAATAGTACCGCTACTCTTCTTTTACAAGGATAAATTTGGCATTAAATAACTTATGAAGGTTGATATGCCATTAAACAAGAAAGCCAAAGCGAACCACAAACCTTTACTTGAAAAGTATGGAAAATTATTGAAATTTTAAGTCTTTATCAAAAACGTTTGGATCATTATTTATTCTATGCGTATAAAATTTTATTCAAAATATATATGTATTTTTATTTAAAATATGTGAATTACTATTTAACATTCATGAACCTTTATTTAAATCGTATAGAAAAATATTCCAAATATATACGTATCTTCTTTTAAATATGTGAATCATTATTTTAAAATACACGAACCTTTATTCAAAACAAATAGAATTTATTGAATATATATATATATATATATATATATATATATATATATATATATATATATATATCTTTATCTATGTATGGATCATTATTTAACTTTTACGAACTTATATTCAAAACCAATAGAAAAGTATTTATAGTACATATCTTTATTCAAACCATGTCGTCATTATTAAAAATCCACGATTCAAAATATGTGGACTATTTATTTAAAATATACATCAAGTTATTCAATCATTAATTAAAATATAATTATTTTATTCAAAGCTGGTAGATTGTAATTGGAAATCAATATACCATAAGCTAAAACGAGAGACCATTAATTAGAATATGTTGTTTAATTATAAACGTGTGGACTGTCAAGCAAAATGCAACGACCTATACTTAAGACTTAACGAATAATGTAAATATAAGTTAAGAACACACGAAGCTTTTTTTCAAATACCAATGTAAGAAATTTTGCATCCGCCCTACGGGAAGTTTGCTTCCCACATTAAACCAAACTTGGGTCACATTTTGGCGAAATGGAGAGACAAGTAAATACTACCAGGCATATGTTCTAGGTGAAATGTTAAAATATACCAACTCAACTTCAGGTAGCTTTTCCAGTAAACAGCACCTGTCCCATCACCTAAAAGGAATAAACGTTGGTTCATTGCTTGCCGACGGAGTTGAGTCATATTTTTTGACGCGGACCTTTGAAAGGTTTGCGTCCAGTGGGATCCACATCATTAAAAATACTTAAAGTTTAACTAAAATATGGTGACCATTATTCAAAATAAGTGTATCATCATTCGAAACGAGTGGACCATTATTCAAAACATTCGGGTCTTTATTCAAAACGTACATATCATTATTTAAAATATATGCACCATTTTTTCAAAACGTGTTATCCAATCTTCAAAACATACATATATTTACTTACAAACATGTATAACATTATTCGAAATAACGGAATATCATTATTCAAATTTGCGGCATTTATTCATATAACATGCGCAGAGTAAGATTGTCAATATTACAAATAAACTAGATTAGATTTTATTAAAGTTTAGAATAGTTATTTGAATTTAAAAGAGGTTTTATTTGCTTTTATAGTTTATTTACTACAGATTGCGGCTTTGGTTACTCAGGGTGAAGCATACAGAAGACGGTTCCCAGATCTTTCGGTGATTTCATATATCCTCTAAAAATCCCAAATACTTGTAGAGATTTTAAATTGATATTACTTTCAAGAATTGGGGGAGATAATATTAATCCACTCTAAAAAAGATGGTTCAGAAGTCTTTCTAGGCTGGTTGATTGGTTGTGTTATACCATATCAACCCTTAAAGGTTATTTAATACGAGATTTTATTTATACATACATATTTCAAATAAACATGCTTTGTTAACGAATAGTTTGTAGGTAAGATTTTTTACTCAGCAGTGCTCATTTGTTTGTACACAGTTAAATGGTTTTATTTATTGATATTTCACACGAATAATTCAATTCAGTATTATTCCTTCGTTTGCACTCAGATACATGGTTGCAAGTTTTTCTATGTAATACTAATTCAGTTTAACATCAGTCATTTTTAACACAGTTAAATCGTTTCAAGAAAAGTAAAGGATTAAATCGTCCGATTTAACCCGTAGATACAAATATATTATACCTCTCCGTGTGGAGATTAATGTCAATGAAGGGGAACTATGCATTCCCCAAAGCTGGAGCCTCATCATCAGATGGCTTAGTGTCATATGCAGGACACTCGTTAGGAGTGGAGGGTTATTCTCCTCTGCAGAGGGGCAGTCAGCGCATTCTACAACCCCAGCCGACTGGGCAACCTTTTTCTAGGCTGTGTGACAGTTGAGATTCCTCTTACCGTGACACATTACTGGGACAGAAAAGGTCTTAATACATATAAGGAGGAAGTAACGATTACTAAGGGAGTAAACGCTCTCATACGGACCCCTTTTTACAGCGAGGATGACAGACAGAGGGAATGCGAAATTGATCCCACTTAAAAGCCAGTCAGAGCCGGAACTTTTACTACAGTATAAAATCTTTCCGAGTATGAATCAAACAGTTACTGAAAAAAGGCTGAATCTTGGCAGGAACGAATGAACAATTGCTGAGCCATCAAAATATATAATGACCTTTATTTAAAACAGGCCCTTGGTAAGACTTTATCTTTTTTTTCTTAATTCTCACTGACTTAATTGCAAATCCTCTACAACTTTATTTACAAATCTTTTAATCTGTGTTAATAAACTAAATATTTTGCCTCCAAAGAAAACAATAGATGATTAAACACAATATCGAACATTGTTTAATTTTAGAATATCTCTTACCGAGTTCTTCCCCTTGTATCAGGTATAGAAACGAGAGCGGAAAGGACTGCCTGTAGTCAAAGATTTAAGCAATAGATACCGACAGAATATGGCTATTATTATTAATTTACTTCTTTGACAGTTTTTCACACCAGCGTTAGCTGATGGGTCATCACAGGAGTCTAAAAGACGGCAAGACTCCTCAAGTCTCCTGGTCGCTTCAACAATGCTGTAATTTGGAGGATCTCCACTTGTCATCTTATTTCCAAGTCATCTAGTCCTTTTACTAATCCTTTGGGAACTGTACCGAGAGCACTAATTACAACTAGTATCATCGTCACTTTCATGTTCCACAGTTTTTTAGTCCTTTACAAAGATCTTGGTAGTGATATCGCTTTTCACTTTCTTTCAGTGTTACCCTGTGGTCAACCGAAACGGCAGAGTCCACTATACGGCAGGTTCTCTTTTTTTGTTGATCACTACTAGGTCTGGTTGTCTAGCCGAAATTAGAAGATCCGGTTGAATCTCCAAATCCCAGAGAATTTTGTGCATCTCATTTTCTGAAACAGAATCTGGGTTGTGCATATATTACCATTATTATTACTTATTAGAGTTTTTCACATCAGCGTAAGCTGATGGTCTTTCACTGGAAATTGAGTGACAGCAAGTCTCCTCAAGTCTCCAGGACTCTTCTCAGTATTCTGTCCATTTTCAATAATGCTGTTGTTTGGATGATCTCCACGCGGCCGCCAACTTCTACATCTTCCCGGCCCTTTAATTATCCTTTAGTTACCGTGCCCAAAGCACCAATCACAATTGGTATAATTTTCACCTTCGTGTTCCATAGTTTTTTCAACTCTCTAGCAAGGTCAAGGTACTTATCTCTCTTTTCACATTTCAGTTTTATTCTGTGGTCTGCCGGGACAGCAAAGTCGACAATTTTGCAGATTTTCTTTTTTTGTTAATTATTGTAAGGACTGGTCTTCAGGCCGAGATTAGATGATCCGTTTGTATATCAAAGTCCCACAGGAGTTTGTGTGTGTCATTTTCTAGGACAGGTGCTGGGTTGTACATATCCCATTTGTTGGCATAGTCAAATTTAAATTTCTTGCACATCTCCCAGTGGATCACCTTATTATTATTATCATTATTATTATCATTTGTTCGTATGGTCAAATTTAAACTTCTTGCGCAATTCTCAGTGGATCACCCTCCCCAACCAGTCATGTTTTGTATTATACTCTTTTTACGCTAATTTACTGCATTCGCTAATTATGTGATTGATCAATTCTACTCAGTCACCACATAATCTACATTTGCAATTTTGTTGAGTCTTGTCTATTCTTACTTTGACACAGTCAATATGCTACTGTTAGAAGATAATCAGTTTCTCTCTTAAAGTTTCCCTTTTTTAGCCATGTCCAAGTTTTCGCGTGTGAGATTTCGCTTATTATTACTATTATTATTATTATCATTATTAATTTTGTCTTGCTTTTTTTTCTTTCTTCATTTAAATATTAGTTTTATCGCAATCCCGTCGGTTCTTCATTATACTTCAGTGGAGAATTATGTGGATAGGAATTAATAAAAAAGATGTTTTATCCATTGTTGAGAATCGAACTCACATTGTCTTTCCCCTTTCGTAAACTTGGTTGGGTGTATCACCTGCTCAAGAAACTTAGCTTGGAAGAAGCATTAATTTGGAGAAGCTCAAGTTAAACCTATGAACCCGTCCCTTATTCTGTAAATTAATTTTTCTGGGCCTCATGTTTGTTATGCTTTTTTCGCACTGACAGTAATAACAGCATCTAAATCAGATAAAAAAGAGATAAAAGAACGAGGAAAGGAGAAGATGATATGAGAAAGAGAAAAAATTGAATGAAAGAAAAGACAGAAAAAGGAAGAAATGGAATAAAAGGAACCATGAGAAAAAGAGAAAAATGAAGGGAAAAATAAGATAGAAGAGGAAGAAAGTATTCTCTAAGTTGAATTGATTCCAAAGTTGAAGTTGCTGTGTGCAATACGATAAAGAGTTAAGTAGAAATCCTCTTCTTAACGGAATGAAAATGTGGAAAGAACGACCGGAAAAGTGTTTAGCACTCAACTGTGATTTTAATGAAAAAAAAAAAAACAACTCCTAATTTTTCATTAAAACAAATTTACTTCCTTTTGATACTCATTTGATTATTCTCTCTGGTCTGAAACATATTTTATTGGACTGGGGACCTTATTTATTTTTTAGGACTTGAAATTCATTTTGTAAGTAGTTTCATTATTCTGTTTGGTTTAAAACATGTTTTATCGAACTAGAGACCTTATTTATCGATCAACCCTTGTTATTCATTTTAAAAGCAGTTTCATTATTCTGTCTGGTTTGGTTTGGTTTGGTTGGGTTTCATGGCATATCAATCCTCGTAAGTTATTTAATGGCAAATCCTCTTTATATATATATATATATATATATATATATATATATATATATATATAGGTATTATTTGGTCCAGTTAAACCGGAGTTGAGAGTAATTCAATCAGGACAAGAAAACTATTCAAGAGTGAACATTTAAATTTTCCTGGTAAAGAGCTCAATGTAACATACATTACAGAGCAATAATTTCATTAAGAAAAAACAACAAACCGGTCACATTAGGATTATAAATTTATTTCCTTCCTGTTACGCATTTTTGAAAAATTTCAAAAACACGAAAAAAATTTAACAGGACTTCTTCAGATCCTTTGGATAAAATAAATCCTTTATTTTATTTATTTTATCCATAGGATCTGAAGAAGTCCTGTTAAATTTTTTTCGTGTTTTTGAAATTTTTCAAAAACGTGTAACAGGATGGAAATAAATTTATAATCCTAATGTGACCGGTTTGTTGTTCTTTTTTTGTAATGAAAACATGTATATATATATATATATTGTATCAATAGGCGGAATTATCCAATTTGAATGTTCAATGTAAAGTTTATGATATATCTCATCAACATCATGTCGCGCTGCCAGCACGGATCTCCCTGGCCCTCTATTGCTACCCGTCTCTATCGTCCATCATTCTCGGGAAGTCTTCAAGGCTATATTCTATATCGGCACAGAGCTGCTGTATATAGGTTCTACCTGGTGTTGCTGCCTTTGCTCGTCTGTGTGAAGGGGTCCTCAGGAGTATGTCGCTTATGAGTTCGTTCTTACTTCTCTAGCAATGTCCTGAATGTCTGCTTCGTCTAACTTGGATAGTTTTCGTGATGGATGGTAGGTGGCCTACACTTTGGTATCGTAGCTATTGAAAAGGGAACCTTCAAGTCCCCCTCGACGACTAGATGGTCAAACACTTCTATATAAATGAGGCCCTAACAGGTGCTACCACTCCGGGTCATAGTGTGCCCGGGAATAATAGCAATGATGGGTTACTCTTCATTTCCAAGAGCTCCAGGATTAATAGTTTAATGTCATATCTAGGACACTTATTGAGTTGGGTCTTACTCCTCTGCTGAAATACAGTGAGCGTATTTTACAACCCCACCTGACTGGGTTTTATTCTATCTTGTTTGAAACATGTTTTATTGGACTGGAGACCTTACTCATTAATCAGCCCTTGTAATTCATTTTGATAACAGTTTTATAATTCTATATCGTCTAAAATATGTTTTATAGGAATAGAGACTTATTTTTTTTATCAATTATTCCCTTTGATCCCTTTTGAATACAGTTTTATAATTCTATTGGGTCTAAAATATGTTTTATAGGAACAAAGACTTTTTCAAATCTATTATTCCATGTGATCCCTTTTGAATGCAGTTTTATAATTCTAAGGGGTCTAAAACATATTTTATAGGAATGTAAACCTGATTCATCAATCATACTTTCTACATATTGCAGATTTAATACGAACAAGCACATGCATATGAACCTCTGAACATATTTCACACAGGTGCATAAATCAATGTTTAGATTCTCTATACAGTGCATCGCACCTTGCAATAATAGAGGGATAGATTGACAGAAATATGTATAGCGTGCTTGCTTTCGGGGTTTTTGAATTCATCATTTTTAGTCACACATTAAAAGGTACATAAAAATTAAAGACAACTTCTAATTTGTTCAACATACATTTTTTTGTGTAACTTTCGAAGAAAAAATTGCACGAAGAAGAAGAAGAAGAAGAAGAAGAAGAAGAAGAAGTCTATTTGGATATTAAATTCAGTTCGTTAATTCTAGAATGAGGGGTTCTTGAAGAGTTTTAAAAAAATGGCTCTGGCGAGTGCGTATTGTTGTGAGACTGGACAACTATAATTGACTGGTAAGTAGAAAGTTCAAGTCACTGACTGCTTATTGTACCGACGCAAAGAGAAAGAGAGAGAGAGAGAGTTGTCTACTAGTTACTAACGAGCCTGAACGCCTCCACTGTGTCCACTGACTTCGATTCGCTTTTTTCGTTTCTATTTACGCCAAATGCCTGGCTACGAAAGGAAGAAAAACTTTTGGATTGTGATTGGTTCTTGAAACATTTTAACCGTCACGTGACTTTACTCTTTACTAACTCTGAGCAATCAGTATCGGCCACTGAAAGCTATTGGAAATTTTGCAACCGGCATTTTCGCTTCGTTATTGTTTTTTGATTTGATTTTTTTTTTTTACCGATGGTGATTTTAAAACAGAATTTGATTTGAAAGTTGTAGTTTTAGTACATCCTTAGAGCATAAATGTAAATGTTTTTTTTTTTCGTAAGCTTCAAATTTATATTACATAGCAATTCTCCCGTGAAGCAATTTGTTTTGAACTTTATTTTTGTAACCCGGTTAGTTTTTTTCGAATACACAGAAATACTTAATATAAGCAAAAAATAGATGAAATTAAAAAAACAAAAAACAAACTCAAAGGGAATCGAGAAAAAGAATAAAGAAAATTAGAATTTATTAAATTTACTGCAGACATCTGAAAAGTGTTGCATATTTTTTAAATTTCTACGTTAACTATAACAGATACAGATGTAACACAGCAAGAGTATGTTGCTGGCACTTGCTCCCGAAAATACGTTGATTGTAATTCCGGTCCCAACTTTATTAGATAATGTTGCTGTTATTTTATTAGTTTATAGGGAGTAGAAAAGCTGCATGTTCATTTTTATTGAAGCCCTTCTAAAGAAAGGGTGTTAATATCGAAGGGATATACAAACTCCAAGTATTAGTCAAGAATAAGAAGATAAGGCGTAACTTGGGAGATAGTATATATACACATGCACACCATAAACCTTTACTGCCGGAAACTAAAATGTACAAAAAGAACCAAAGACAAAAAGGAAAAAAACTAAAAAAAAACAAAACGAATGGCATGACAAATTTAAGCGGCGCCTACAAACAGTTCACGCGACTCACCGTCGCCTAGTAGAATACAAAGTAAACCGTCCCTTTGTGTGGCTCACAGCCTCATCACCATATATGCAAGGGTCTATTTCAGTTAATATATTTAATGAAGGGCTTCTAAGCATTTAAACCTATAAAACCCATTTGACTGTTTCTATTGTTCTTAAAACCACAAGGTAAAAAAAATTAATTAAATAATAAATAAAATAAAATAAAAATAAAGTCTTATATTCTTTCTAGTCTTGTGACTTTCTTCAGTCAATCCATAAGGACATGGCCTTTATGTCAACGCACAGAAGACGCAATACATGTGGTTTAATCAAAGAGATGACATCTCCACATAAAACTGTAGTTCTCTGAAACTCGTAGACCGGTTCACCTACCTAGGAAGCAGTGTCTCATCAACCGAGACTGACATCAACAAAGCAAAGGCATGGACTGACATCAACTAGCAAAGGCATGGACTGCTATCGTTAGGCTATCTGTCATATGGAAGTCAGACCTGACCGATAAAATGAAACGCATTTTTTTTCAAGGAGCGGTCGTGTCGATACTGCCGTATGGATGCACTTCATGGACGCTAACAAAACATATGAAGAAAAAGCTTGACACCAACTACACAAGAATATTGCAAACAATATTAAACAAGTCCAAGAGGAAGCACCCCACAAAACAGCAGCAGCACGGCCACTTACCACTCATCACGAAAACTATCCAAGTTAGACGAACCAGACATGCGGGACACAGCTGGAGAAGTAAGGACGAATTCATAAGTGACGTGCTCCTGTGGACTCCCTTACATGGACGAGCAAAGGCAGCAACACTAGCTAGGACCTACATACAACAGCTCTGTGCCGATACAGGGTGTTGTCTTGAAGACCTACCAGAAGCAATGGACGATAGAGAAAGATGGTGGGAGAGGTTCAGGGATATCTGTGCTGCTGGCGCAACATGATAATGATGATGATAATTCCAAATCGCTAGTTTTACTGTTTCTTTCAGTTCATAAAATGGCTCAAAACAATTGACCTCTCAGCCGTCAGTCAACATTGCATGTTTCTGACCTCGGGATCAAACCTAGTTTGCAGGCATTGTACTCGATGCTTACACAACGAATACAATAACACAGTTGGACAGGTTAAGATATCAGTTTCAAATCATTATTTTTTCAGAGTCCGCACAACTGGGTATGAATTTTCACCAGAAATGAACAGGAGCCTGCGGACTGCGTTCGTAAGAAGCTCGGTTTAAAGATAATACCTCCCATTTTACGTTGCCGTACAACGTCAATGGCTGATATTGGTGGTATGACAGAAGAGATTGAACATCTAATAACCCTTCATGCTACTGAAATGACATGGACATGACAACAGAAGTATGTCATTAAATTTTTTCAACGATGCTTTCGGAACCATACAAAAAAACAAACAATAGAAGCACGCAGTGAGTAATGAGTTTCAACATTGGTGACAAGCTATGACCTGTCAGGCTGTCAGTCAATGAATGCATGATGTCTCGATCAGGCCATTAAAAATGGACAAGGAGAACATTGTTGCTCTAAAAGAGCGGGTTCCTACCACTTGGATAACTTTTTACGAGTGTAGTATGACAGGTATTGTACTACGCTTATGAACGTGCAAGACAATTGTGGTAGGTATGTAGCCAATTAGTGTTTTATAGCAGAAAACCTACTCCATCCAATGGTATTATTGGGTACCCTTTATTTCCTTGGAAATAGATAGGAACCATTACTTTCGGAGTAGTACACGTAATATTTAGTTGGGGTTTTTGTCTGATTGCCTATTAACCTTTGTGGATTATTTAATACTAAATCTGACTTTGTAGGAGAACCATCGTAGTGCTATTTAGTCCATAGCTGGGAGACGGACTATTTATGGGGCAGTGATAAAGATAACGGGTTTGACTTGGTTATTTTAACATTGTTTTGCTAAAATACAACAAAGAAAAAATTGAATAAAAATGCCAGCCTGTCTGTTTGTATATCGCTACAGCGTCGTGAATTTGTTTGTAGACTCCATAACGCAACGATTTTGATGTATTTTGTGTGATTCAAAGGCCAAGGGAGAACGATATATATATATATATATATATATATATATATATATATATATATATATATATATATATATATAACTTTATAATAGTGATGAAAAACAAAATTCGGAGTCTAATATTCAAAGGTCAAAAGAGGAGCTTCATCTTCTTACGTAGCCGAAATCATTGCCTATTTATCACTAATATCATTGATAAAATCAAACATTTTAAAACACGTAGATCCTCTCAAAATCAGGATTTTTCAAAGGGGTCAATATAGACTCGTAGAGATGAATAAATCTTTAGTAGGGTGAATAAAACATAAGACATTGAATCTATGGGTTTGCATTTATAAATCATCGGATATATCCAGACTAAACTAGGTTTATACAAGTTTACTCCCGGCCGACCCAACGGTCAGTATTTTGTAAATTTATCCTCTCTAGAGCAATAAGAAGAACGTGTTTTGAATAACTATTTCTTTATCGATATATACCACAAAAAAAAAAAAACAACAAAAAACAAAAACAACAACAAAAAAAAAAAACTTTAAAGCCTTATTTATGGATCTTCGAAACATCGAAATTCTCAAATGGATAAGTTCTTCATATTGAAGTAGATATTGTAAATTTAGACATCTTTCTAAGAAAAATATTCAGAGAACTTTTGATCTTGATGCGAGGTCAATGTACTCATTTAAAGGAATTGGAAATTACTGAATCAACAAAAAACTGTCGAAAATATTTCGAGCTGATGAGTCCACTTAACCAAATTCTTATATCATGAAATCTTGGTTAAGCCCTGTGTATCATTTACAAAGCAAACAAACAATACTTAAAGCATAGAACGTGGTAGTTTGTGGATTAAACACACAAACCTGCAGCTTAACGTTCATGATTTTTTATAGTTTCTATCAAAACCATCTCTCCCATGAAAAAACTAATTCAAAAACTAAAAGCGTGTTTCCATTTATAGTTTACTGATTCTTTACCGTGTAAATTGTATTAAACGCTTGTAAATTATGCTTTGTAATTTATTATTGTATCTCTGTTACCGATGACTGCAATGTCAGAAATGGCTATTCTTCGGCGGTGATGGGGGACATAAAATCACAACTCGACTTTAAGTGTTTGTATAGTCGTTGATTTATTCTCTTTGTTGAAGTTCTGAGGCTGTGGAGACAGGAAGAAAACCCCATGGGAGAGAACGTGGTTAGCTTTTTCATTCTTCCGGGAACAGGACTCTTACAGTATCTTTGACTCATTCTGCGTTCTCTGTTCACTGTGAATGTTTGTCTCCTCGCACCCCATTGTGAGTTTATTTACCCAAAGATTCAACTAGAGGCAGACTACGACTCAAAGTTCTTTTTTTCTATTCAGTATGAAGTGAGTGGGGATTCAAATTTCCTTCTCCTTGTGCAGTTGCCCTATCAATGCGAAAAAAAAAAATCTGTGTTCTACTGTGTACGGGTAGACCGAGGAAAAAAGATAGATTCATCCCTTTCTTAAGGGGTTTAGTGTAAAATGAAATGCAATTAACCTCGTCCAGGAAACGTTATCGCTTAGTCTATTTCATACAGCGATGGCCATTACGCTAAATCGTCATCGAAACGCATTCTTCCAGGCAGCGTTCGTGTCGATACTGCTGTATGGATGCACCACTTGGACGCTAAGAAAACGGCTGGAGAAGAAGCTAGACGGAAATTACACAAGAATGTAGAGAGCAATATTGAATGAGTCCTGGCGGCAACACCCCACAAAGCACCAACTATACGGCCAGCTGCCTCCCACCACGAAAACTATCCGAGTTAGACGAACCAGACACACAGGACACTGCCAGAGAAGCAGAGACGAGCTCATAAGTGATGTACTCCTATGGACCCCCACATCTGGCAGAGCAAAAGCAGGACGACCAGCTAGAACATACATACAGCAGCGATGTGAGGATACGGGATGTAGCCTTGAAGACCTGCCAGAGGTGATGAACGATAGGGGAAAGTGGCAAGAGAGGGTCAGGGATATCCTTGCTAGTGGCACGACATGATGATGATGATGATGTATGTTCGAGGTGCATACGATAAGTTTCCAGACTTTTTTCGTATGGGCACTTTTATTGATAGTACACACATGAAACTCTGTGATAAGGATGGAGTTGTGGACTGGTGCATTGTCCTGGTGGAAATGCCACTGACCCGATTTGAAGAGTGTTGGCCTCTTCCCTTGGAATCTCTTCCTGAACCCCCTTAAAAGCTCAACATAGTAACCCTAAACTTAACCCTAACCCTTTGGCCAATCAACTCTAGTGTTCTGATTTCCTTACTCCTCCCACACCTTTTATCATTCCTCACAGACTTCCCGCCTTCCTTGAATCTCTTATGACACTCAAAAACTGATGCTCGATTCATGCAAGATGGTCAAAAAGCAGTCTGAAGCATTCCATACGTTTCTGTGGTATTTTCCCAAGTTTAAAACAGAATTTTATTGAATATCGTTCTTCTAAAGTGTTATATTGCATTTTTGAAATTCACCAGTTGTGACAATTAGGCTTTAGTTGGGTGTATTCCAATTGCTGCTGTAGCTGTTCATTTGAATCTGAAATCATAAAATTGGTAAGTAATCTCATAAGATGTATAGCAATAACATAGTGAATTTTCAATAGTCTACGTATGCACCAAGTATTTATATATCCGAAGTGCTATGAAAGATTTATATATATATATATATATATATACATCTTTCATAGCACTTCGTATATATATATATATATATATATATATATATATATATATATATATATATATATATATATATATAAAATTTACAGTATATATGTATATATATATATATATATACCTAACACTATATATATATACGTACGACGAGCCTAGAAAGACTTCAGGGAAGTTGAACAGATTGATCATTCTGACAATCTTTCAAGTTTGCAAACGAATAGTTCAGTCAACACTTTAAATCATTTAACAATGCAACAATAAATATTATTTTCTATCAATGTTTTTTAAAGATATTTTTCACCTGATATTCTTTGAAGTTCGGAGTGATATATTGTATACATCTGATTATAACAGGTTATGTCAATTGAAATATCTCTTTTTATCTATATACATCCAAATATACACTTAAATTCAAATACACGTATACACATAAATATATATTCATATCCAGTACTGACCAGAAATACTAGAACAAAAAAAGATATTAGTTACGACTGTGTAATAAATTTTTAGTTTTAAAAAAATAGCGCTGTGAAATTTTGTACATATCCCACAGATTTCTTTTTTCCTCAGTATCTAAATTCTGTAATTATAAATATATATATATATATATATATATATATATATATATATATATATATATATATGTGTGTGTGTGTGTGTGTGTGTGTGTGTGTGTGTGTGTGTGTGTGTGTGTGTGTGTGCAAATAAGCAGCATATCTTCACACACATACATATATGTGTATATATATATATATATATATATATATAACTTGGCATTAAATAACCCACAAAGGTTGATATGTCGTAAAACACAACCAACCAACCAACCAACCAATCAAATGTAGCTGAGTTCGAAGAAACTTAGCCCTGAGTTTTGATTTGGCCACACTTGAAGATGAGTGATGTACTTTTTCAAAACGACAATGCAAGGTCTAACAGTAACTTCATTACAAGAGAAGCAATCAGCATATGGCTGGAAATCTTGTACCATCTCTCCCCGCCTAGTCTTAGTCTGGCAACCCCGGAATTTCATCTGTATGGGCCCATCAGC
The DNA here is from genome assembly GCA_963585895.1 of Sepioteuthis lessoniana. Classification (NCBI taxonomy): domain Eukaryota; kingdom Metazoa; phylum Mollusca; class Cephalopoda; order Myopsida; family Loliginidae; genus Sepioteuthis; species Sepioteuthis lessoniana. The sequence continues at coordinate 74,085,544 of OY757917.1, read as the reverse complement.
AATTTAATAAACAGAGAAGCAATCACAGCTCATGGTTGGACAATCATGCCTCATCTCCTCATTGTCCTAATATGGCACTCTCGGACTCTCAAATGTTTGGGCCCATGAAGAAGAATCTCAGAGGACAGCTTTTCTCTAATGAAGAGGCAAATTGCATGTGGCTAAGAAAGCAGATAGAAAGCTTCTGCAAAGTGGGTATACATGGCTTCATTCAAAGGTGGAATACAACGGTTTAGAAGGAAGGACATTAAGTTAAACGTAACGTCATGAGTTAAAAAAATGTTACTGAACGAAAACAAAATCAAAATAGAAAACGGAAAAAAAACATTTTTTCACTCTGTGCCACCATACTTTTGAAAATCCTTTTTGCTTTTCCTGATCTCAGCTGTTCCGCACCCCAAATACAACCCAGACACAACAATATAAATATATATAAACAATTTTCTGTGAGGTCGCAGCATAGTCCATATCTTTTCTACGAAAACAAGTCATGCCAAAACCCTCTTTCACACAAACCTATCCTTACTTCTCTCCTCTCAACTCATTAAAATCTATCTCCACTTTCAAACAAAAAATCTTTAATGAAAACTGATACATTTGACATTAAATCCCCCCCCCCAATTTTCCTGCTACAACTATACCGACCCCACTCTCCTCACAAGCTTTTAGATATAAAGACTCAGTCTCAGTCTTGAAGAAGTTCGGGAAGAATTAAAGTCCGAACGAAATATCACAGTGTTTGATTTATTCAACTTTCTACTTATTTCTATCATACTGTCAGATTCACTCCAAATCTATCTTTTCAACACACACACACACACACACACACACACACACACACACACACACACACACACACACATATATATGTGTGTGTGTGGTACGTGTAATAGTCTCATATTTTTTCGGGTCTAGGGGTCACCCTGCCGCGTAATTGGCATTCATGGCGTCTCCCATGACAATGAGAGGATTACTTAGCAGCAACCATCTCTTTTCCAAGTAACATGTAACCGGCCGTGTTGGGTTACGTGGTATCAGTGGCAAGGAACGGTCTTTGACTTGTCCCTAAGGTTTCCTTTCTTGACAGGTAGATTAATATTTTTCTCAAGTGAATTGGCACGAAATAAAACGCAAAGATCAGTTCGACTTGAGTTTCTGAGAGTATTTCCTATGCGGATAACCGTTGCCTCACGTAGCCCTCACACACAAACATATATATATATATATATATATATATATATATATATATATATATATATATAGCTATCGATAGGCTATCGGTCATATGGAAGTCAAATCTATCCGATAAAATAAAAGGCAATTTTTTCCATCCTACTATATGGGTACACCATATCGACGCTGACTAAGCGTATAGAGAAAAAGCTTGACGGAAATTGCCCAAGAATGCTACGAGCTATATTATTCAAATCCTGGAAGCAACATCTCACAAAACAGTAGCTGTACGAACACCCATCTCCCATCTCTAAAACCATCCAAATCAGACGAACAAGACATGCGGGACACCGCTGGAGGAGTAGAGACAAACTCATAAAAGACTTTCTTCTGTGGACCCCTACGCACGGACGAGCAGGTGCTGGATGACCAGCTATAACCCATCTACAACAGTTCTGTATGGACCCTGGATGTAATCTAGAGGACCTGCTAAATGCGATGGACAATAGAGACGAATGGTGAGCGTCAGCAAAACCCATGCTAGCAGTACGACATGAATATATATATATATATATATATATATATATATCTGTGTCAAACCGACTTGTACGGTACAATTTACGCATTATATATATATTAGGAGGTGCCCGTGGTGTAATGGGTATCGTCGTTGGAAATGGATACGGTGACGCGAGTTCAAATCCTGGACGAGAATGATTGCATTTCACATAGCACTAATACCCTTGGGAAAGGTATGAATCCAATTATTCTCCCTCCAGCTATGGGTAAATAGTAGGAAATACTGGGTTCTTCAGCCTTGGTGAGGCAACTAGTCTAGGAGAAGGAAAACTCTGAATTCAGACCTGCTAAACTCCGCTTAAAAATTGACCTTGAGTCATATCCTGCCCGAGCGGAGGGGTTGGTAAATAGGATTATATATATATATATATATATATATATATATATATATATATAAGTAAAAAGTTGGCGTCTGTAGTCTAGGGCTGACCAGAAGGCTCCCTTTTCAATAGCTACTATAGTGAGGTGTAGAGGAGGACACTACTCCTTTCCCTGGATAGCTCCACTTTACCCTTGGAACGTACCTTATATTGTTGAGTGGTAAGCAAGGAAGTATCGAGTACCATTTTAAAGTGTTGGTATGACGCAACCTGGAATTGAACCCAGGTCTCGCAAACAATTGGCGAACACTCTAATTACGTAAATTGTGGCATACAAGTCGGCCTGACATATTATTCGACCTCAAAATTTTAGCTCAAAATTCTGGGTTAGACCGATACCTGCTCTAAATGTCAACCCTCAAATATTTTGTCGGCTATTATGACGTTCCGCTTAGTGTTTACCGTCAGTACTCAACTGTTGGAAACGGCGTGAGGTGTAACATTTATAAGATATATCATTTATGTTAGTTTTATTATTTTATATGATTCTCTGTGGTAACTTGTAATATACGTCGTCCAAACACAGGTTTAAGTAGGAAATGTTTGTGACAGTCTGGTGGAGTTAAGGTAAGTGGTGTATAACGATTGTCTGGAGTACTTTTCCACCGGTTGACCACTCTGTGGTAAAGGTTTGGACATTAGTCCAAGACACACATATATACATTTACATATACACAAAGGCGTTGTCCAGTCAGCTGGGGCTGTTGAATACACCGACTGTATCTCAGCAGAGGGGTAAGACTACCCCAAAGAGAGTCCTGTTTATGACACTAAAGTACCTGATAGTAAGGTTTCAGAAATGCTCCAGTCGCGCTATTACGTTCACTTTCGGGCAAATACCCTTAGGAAAAGTATGAACCCACTTATCCTTCCATCTATGGGTTAGATAGTACAACTACTGTTCTTCAAGGAGAATAGCTTTGACATTAAATAAACTACAAAGGTTGATATGCCATTAAACAAAGAAACCAAACCAATCAGGCTAAACTGAACTACTTGAAATAGAACTGTTTTGACTTTATGCTGGACTGAATAGTTTAAAATCGGACTGTTTTTGATATTTAACTGGGTGTGGACAAAAGCTATACTTATGCTGAACTGAATTGTTTGAATAAGAACTATTTAACTAAACTGAATAGCTTGAAATAGAAATGTTTTTGACAATTAAACTGGGAACTTATGCTAAACTGAATTGTTTGTATTTGTTCATTTGTATAAAAATGGATTTGGCTTTAAATAGCCTATAAAGGTTGATATACCATAAATCCAAGCAAACAAACATACAAATGGGTGTATGTGTGAAAGAGATAGATAGAAAGTGTATGTATGTAATAGATAGATAGATATAGAGAGAGAGAGACAGACAGACAGACAGACAGAGAATATGTAGATGTGTACAACCACTTATTTTCTACTTAATGAAATATATGCCATGAAATGGATGCCAAATTAACATAGTATATTTTTAAATATCGGAATTTGCCATTCATTCTCACGTTAATTTTATCTGCTGTTTAGATTTAATCGGTCATAAAGGGTATCTTGATGGTCTCACCTGTAATATTAAAAGTGATGAGAGCAAAAGATGCACTTAATAGGAAATAAGACAAATAAACATGCCTCTGTCGCCGAAGGTCAAATTTTAATTTCTAACAAGATTATCCAAATTTTGTGGAGTAATTTTGCATGGAAGATATTTGGAATTATTAGATTAAAATAAATATAAACGACCATTGGATTATTTTTAATGCATCCGAGACATTACGTGCAATTATACCCATCTCCCATATATATATATATATATAAAGAGAGAGAGGGGGGAGAGAGAGAAAGAAAGAGTGAGAGAGAGAATCCAAAATCAGTTTCGTAATTGTAGGTAAATGTTTATGTATCCTACATATATATGGATTTGTCATGGATTTTATGTAATAATAATAGTAATAACAATAATGCACAAACTAGAATCCGTGATAGAGAACGAGACACAAAATTCTTTGGGATTTCGAAATACAAGCAGATCTCCTAATCCCGACGAGAAGACCAGACCTAGAGATAATTAACAAAAAAAAAGAAGAAAAAAAATACAAAGAAAAGCGAAGGTGCCGAATAGTGGACTTTGCGTTCTTGGCAGACAACAGAGTGAAAATCAACGAAAAAAAATTATTGACAAGCACTTAGACTTTGGCAGAGAATTAAAAAAGCTGTCGGACAACAAAGTGACGGTGATACCAGTTGTAATTGGTGTGCTTGAAACGATCCCCAAAGGCTTGGTAAGGGAGCTGGAAGAGTTGGAAATCGAAGACGAGCAGGAATCATCTAAACTACAGCATTGTTAAGGATAAGGGCTCAGTTTCAATGTCAAAAACAGTTTTATTTCAAACAATTCCCTTTAGCATGAATACATAGTTTAGTTCTGTTTGACCCATAGGTAGAACCTTATCAAGATATTTCAAATAAGAAACGGACGAAAATTCAAATGAGAAAATCTAGCCATGAACAAAAAAAGGAAACTTTAAGAGAGAAACTTAATTTCTTCCTATAGCAGCACAAAACAACACCATAAGGACCAACTATGTGAAACAAAAGTAGATTAGAGGCAACAGAATTGTAAGTTTAATTATTGTGGGGATAAAGGCCATTAATTTCATCATAAGCGAATGCAGCAAACTTGCTCAAAGGGAATATACGACTCGATACGAGTGAATAGGAAAGGTAATAAACAAGGAATTGTGCAAGAAATTGAAATTTGATTATAAAACCAAATGGTAAATGCACAACCCAGAATCTGTATTGGAGAATAAGATGCACATAATTATCTGGGATTTTGAAATACAAGTAGATCACTTAATCCCGACCAGAAGACCAGACCATGTGAGTTTAAGAAAAAAAGAAATAAAGAATAATTAACGACAAATGGACTTTGCCACCCCGGTGAACCACGGAGTGAAAATCAAAGAAAACGAAAAAAAAAAATAAAACAAGTACTTAGACCTTGGCATAGAACTAAAAAAAATCTATGGATGTGAAGGTGACGGTTATACCAATTTTAATTGGTGCACTTGGAACGATTCCCAAAGGTTTGGTAAGGAGAACAGCTGGAAATCGAAAGACGAGCAAAAACGATCCAAACAACAGCATTGTTGAGATTGACCTAAATACAGAGAAATGGCCTGAAGACATGTTCTCACTCAGACACTGGGTAGGAGGATCGCAAGGACTACTACTAATACACTTCTAATAATAATGATGATAATGATGATAATCTACTGGAAATTGTGTAGGAGATTAAAATGTGATCGTACTACGAAATGGCATTGGCACAAACCAGAATTCCTACTAGAGAATGAAACACATAAAATTCTCAGGCATTTTGTGATACAAACGGATCCGTTAATCCCTACTAAAAGACCTGTTCTAGTGTTTAACATCAAGAAAAAAAATCTTGCCATGTCACAGATTTGTCTGTTCGGTAGACGACGGAGTGAAAATAAGCTTGGAATGGTTTCTAAATGGCTTGGGGAAAGACTTGAAGAATTGGAAATTAGAGGAAGAATCAAGATCATCTTGATCACTTCATAGTTAAGATCGGCTCTTGGGCACCTGAGGAAACTTGTTATCTCTGCGAATCTCGTGAGAGACCAGCAAATGCTGCTGGTGTAAAAAAAACTAGCATTCTAATATTTTAAATATTTTTATAAAACTGTTTTTTTTTTTTTTTTGCTGGAGAGTGAGTGTCAGCAAATCTCTTCAGCTATCCAGGACTTTTCTAATTTGCTGATTTTAGTATTGTAGTGGCCTGAATGGTTTCATTGCTTTTCGAGCAGTATTATTTTAAAACCTCAAAATTTAAAATGACGACTCCGAAGTATTCCTCATTTTCCACTTATCTGCCTTCTTTTAGGTAATAAGCGAATCTGTTTTAGGGACCCATTTCCGATAGCAAAATGCAACTCTTAGAGAAAACAGTGATTCAGCACGACCGAATTTAAAGTGTCTTTAAAGTGTCATACCAGGAAATCTGTGAAGATCATGTCAATGTTTCTTTCTCTCTCATACCCACTCTCTCTTACTCTCTCTTTCTCTCCCCCCTCTCTCTCTCTCTGTCTCTCTCTTTGCGTGTGCGTGTGTGTGTATGCTGAGAGTCTTTTCCCTCAAAGGCAGTTCTTAATAATTTACCTTTGAACTCAGACTATTCCCCTCATGCATTCTTTGGCTATCCGTTACTTAGCGTATACATTCCTCTAATAACACATTCTAAATATTCTTTTTTTTTTCTCTTGACGACTGGCCAAAACTTTTCAGCACATCGTTGCTGATTCTGTCATCGCACCATTAGTACGTCTCTAACTTGTCGGAGGATATTTTGCTCGATTCTTATTTTATAAAAAAGACTGTCAAATTCCAGATTGCTTTCTAGACGTACAACACACCAAGGTACTATGTAAACTCAAGAAATATCGACACTTTCAATGATATGCAACAGTGTGGCACTGGGGAGGAAAAGACTAGATCAGTAGACGACTTCACATCAGGAAACGGGAAAATCAAACGCGTGGACACAAAAAATCCCACTCACTTAATTACCGCAGCTCCATCTTCTCTATAGACCGTTAAAAAATTAAGGAAGACGTGAATTCGAATTCTCTTGTCGATCAAGTAATAATCTACTGTTTGACAAAATCGTAACCCATCCCCAACATGTTTATGGTGGGCGGTTTCATCAGCCCTTAGATTTGGGTCTTTACTTGTCTCTCTGCCGGTAACATGCCTTTCGGTCCTTTTCAAACATACCCATTTCCCGTCTGTAACTGTTTCTTTCCTTTCCTACAAGAGTTCTCCTGAATTATATTTTGTCGTCGATCACGCCGGTGGGCACCAGGGTCATTGGTGATTGGAGGCAGATACTACTTTGCAATGGCCCATAGATGATTACGAACATTCAAAAATATATATTGGTTAATTGATCATTTGTTTCTTTATATAAATTTCAACTTCTTTCCAAAAAGAATATACACTCTAAATAATCGATTCCACATCTTTAAACATGTCTCCAATTCCTGAAAGTCTATTGTCTCTTTTATAACTTAAAATTAAATTACATTTTGATATGACCAAAATCTATTGTCTCTTTTATACAATTGGATTAAATTACATTAAGATATGACCAAAGACAAAACAAAACGATATTTCTGATGAGTACATAACCTAAAATACCATATCTCTTCCCAAAAGCAGGAAATCACACTTTACCAGAATATTCTTTCATCATGAAAATAATTTTTGCAATTCTTTCTTTATAAATATAGGGTATCTCAATATACATGGGACCCATGTGACTGCTAATAACTCATCTTAAAATAACGTTGTGTTATTTTTGTTTCAGATTTGAAACCAATATAACAACTATAAATACTCGATCACAATGCCTTGGACAAGAGAGGGAAAATATTTGGCGTCACTTCTTATTTGGAGACAAAATCATTCAAAACTGTCTCGAAATAGATGCAACACATCAATATATTATTGATTTATTCCTGAGACAAGAAACTCAAAAAAATAGAGCATGTCCTGGAAGTTGATATAATGTCAATAAAAAACAACAACATTGATTTGATGTCTCATATTCAAAGGATACATTTTTTCCTGGACGTGTTCCGAATGACTGCCAATGCGCTTGTATCAGTAGTAAATCATAATCATATACATGGTTTGCATCTACATCGTGAATTCAATAAGTTTCCATACTTTTTTTGTTCAGGCATTTAACATTGTCGTAGACTTTTGAAAATTCACTATGTTATTGCTATACATCTTATAAGATGACTGATCAATTTTTATGATTTCAGGTTAAAATCAACACCTACATCAGCAATTAAAATACACCCTACTAAAGCCTGATTGCCACAGCTGGTGAATTTCAAAAATGCAATCTGGACGTGAGGAAGAACGATATGCAATAAAATTGTGTTTTAAACTTGGAAAAAATTCCACAGAAACGTATGGAATGCTTTAGATTGCTTTTCGACCGTCTTGCATGAATTGAGCATCAGTTTTTGAGTGGCATAAGAGATTCAAAGGAGGCAGGGTGTTGGTGAAGGATGATAAGAGGTATGGGAGGAGTAAGCAAGGCAACAGACCAGAGTTGATAGGCCAAAGGGTTAGGGTTAGGGTTACTATGTTGAGGTTTTAAGGGAGTTCAGGAAGGGATTCCGTCGGAAGAGGCAAGCACTCTTCAAATTGAGTCAGTGGCATTTCCACCAGGACAATACACCAGTCCACAACTCCATCCTTGTTACAGACAATTTGACCAAGATGGGCATCAAGATTTCTTCAGCCTCCCTACATTTCAGACCTTGCTCCCTGTGACTATTGCTTATTCCCTAATCTCAGAGACTGTCGTTATGAGACAATTGAGGAGATGAAAGAGGCTGTGACGAAGGTCCTTGACACGCTCAAACACGAGGACTTCCATGGGATATTCCAGTAGTTGTTGGAACGGTAGAACAAGTGCATTGCAGCCGGCGGAGATTACTTCGAAGAGGACTAGAGTTTCATGTGTGTACTATCAATAAAAGTGCCCACACGAAAAAAAGTTTGGAAACTTATTTAATGATCCTCGTATTTTGAAACATCCTGCAAATAACTGCTCTTTGCAATATAAATATCATTGTCTTTCGTTTTGGTTGCACAGTCGGCTGGGGCTGTAGAATACACCGACTGTACCTCTGCAGAGGGGTAAGACTCCCCTCCCCAAATGTGTGTCTTGGATATGACACAAAACAATCTGAAGTTCCAGTAATTTTGGAGCTTTGAGGAATGCAGAGAACCCCTTCAATGCCGTCACTCCCAGCTTCAATGCCGTCACTCCCAGCTTCACTCTGATTGGGCCCTCTCTATGGGTTAAATAGAATTAAACTGCTTTATTATGCTATGCTAAGTTTTTATAATTAGAACTGTTTGACTAAACTTAATAGCTTGAAATAGAAATGTTTTTGAAAATTAAACTGTGTACTTACATTTAAACTGCATACTTATGCTAAACTGAATTATTTGAAACAGAACTGGTTTGACATTGAAACTGTACTTATGCTGAATTGCATAATATAGAACTGTTTTGATATTTAACTGTGAGTAAAGAAAATCTAAACTTATACTAAACTGAATTGGCTTAATTAGAACTGTTTGAATCAACTGAATAGTTTGAAATACAAATGTTTTTGACAATTAAACTGTGTGCTCAAGCTAAACTGAATTGTTTGAAATAGAGCTTATCATTTGTATAAAAATAGATTTGGCATTAAATAACCTACATTGATATGCCAACCAACCAACCAACTTTCATTTTTGTTTTAAGTTCATTCCTTCATGTTATTTCTTGAGTTACATGTCCTCATCAAAATGTCTAACAGCATGTATTTGTATTTACTCTGAAAGATATTCATTCCCCTGTAAAAGTAAAAAAAAAAAAAAAAAACTTTTGACAACGTTATCGTCTCTCTAGTCAGGCTTACTCAAAACTACCTTTCACTGCTTAACTAATAAAAAATAATAGAAAGAGAAAGAAAAGAGGAGAGAAAAAAAGAGAAGAAACGATAGAGAAAGTGAAGGTACATGTATGCAAAATAGCAGGGGAAAGAAAAACGGATAGAAAAATTGAGATATAGAAAATGTATACTGAATTGTGTGAGAAAAAATCATTAAAAGAAGTAAAAAAAGAGGTATAGAGAGTAAGCGAGAGGAAAAGTAGAAAAATGTACGAAAAAGAGATAGATTGATTGATTATAACGGCATGTCAACTCGAAAAGGGTAGGTTTATACTTTGAGGTGAGGGAATCCCATTCACTGTACGTTCCTATTTATTTTTTGTGGTTGTTTCGTAATAGTTTGTTTTCGGCACACGGTCATATTGAAAAATACTTTTTTAACAGATCTATTTGATCCATAAATAGAAAACTAATATTAGTGGACATGAGAGTAATGGTAATGAAGAGGTGCCCCGCGTTCCCAAGATTTCCAGAACTGAAGCCTCACGATCAGATGCAGCTTTGTGTCATACCAAGAAAGCCTTTTTCTTTGCTAGGTTATTACCCCACTGCACCCAATTCTAAGCCCCACGGACTAGACAGAGAGAGAGAGAGAGAGAGAGAGAGTAAAAAAGCAAAAGATGTCAAAGAAATTAGAACATTTTCTCATATTGGAGATTGAGAAATAACATTATTTCATCAATTTTTAGAAACGATTATCCTTATCTGCTGGTTTTATAACTGCTGTTTACTTATTTGTTTTTATGCCTTTCTTTTGTGTGTAATGCAGAGCTACTTTCACGCACACACACACACACACAGTGGGAAAACACATGAACACTCACGCACATTCATGCAATACTATTTTTTTATGCTTGTCGATTTTCATTGAAAGAATACCTGTATAAAATAGGAGAAAGAATTTAAGAATATTTCACTTTGAACTTGATAATTCACTTTAGGGTTTAACCTCATGAACAATTCCTTTTTTTTCTTTTCCAGTTTAACATAAAAATAGAAAAAAGAAAGAGTGAAAGAAAATAAACAAAATGATAAGATATAGTGATTCATAAGTACTATACAAAACCATAAAGTGTTTTGTATGAGTTGTGTGTGTTTTAGGCGCACTAAAAATAATGAGTCAACAAGTTGGTTCAATTGATTGCATCAATAGATAATCATTGGAAACTTTCAGAGCCTGCAAAAAATTCATGCTACTGACTCCCACCAGGCAAATTCTCCCTTATCGCTGTCAATCACTTATTTATTTTTTTTTTCTTATATGCAGTATCCGGAATTGTGAAAATAATAATAAATACTTTTCTATTCAAATTCCGTTGTCACATTTTTCGACTTTAGTGAACGGGGTCAAGACTGTCACGCGTCCATCATCGTGATAGATAAGGAATGATCTTAGCACGACTGACCTATTTAAGCGAAGAAATATTTACAAAGTTAATCTATTAAATAACGATTGGTTTGTGTTCTTTGCCTTATGGCGTATCAACCTTCATCGGTTATTTAATACCGAAGCTATTCCAGTAGAGGGAGAATAGAGGCACTATTTAACTCGTAGTTGGGGGAGGAGGATCAGTAAGATCAAGGCTTTCTCAAGGGAATTAGCCCGAAAGTGAACGTCATAGCACAACCGGAGTTTGAACTCGTTTATTACGATGTCACAGTTGAGCATGTTAGCCACTACATCACGGGGACTCCCCGCTATTAAATAATGGATTGTTATCTACTTAAATACAAATCACTTGAAACTTCGACAAAATAGTTTCTTAGGAACATTACCTGATAAAAATATTGTTTCAAGTACTGGAAACAGTGTTGGAAGTTTGCAACTGACAATGTATTCTATTTGTTTTGTTTGGCTTCTTTGGTTAACGGCATATCAGCCTTCGTGGATTATTAAACACCAAAGTCGTACTTATACAAGGACAACAGTGATTCTATTTAAACCATAACTGTGAGAATAACGGAGTTTTATACCTTTCCCAAGTGTATTAGTCTGAAAGGGAACTGGAATTCAAACTCGCTTCTTACGAGGCCACAGTTCAGTACTTTAGTCATTACGCTATTGGGCATATCCTAGTATTCTATTGATTCTTAACAGTACCCAAATGGAAACTACGATTGATTTTTATGGATTGTAAGCCATAACGAAGAATCAGATGAAAGGACTAAGTGAACTGTCGTACAACAGAAACATTTCATTTCGCTAAAAATAATTTACAGAGAAAGTTATGGTTTGAGTTGGTTTCTTTGTCTAATGCCATATCAACCTTCGTGTATTATTTAATGCCAGAGCCAGTAGTGGTACTGTGTTGCATATTGACCCCGGTCAAGCTGTCAAAAGAAGAAATGCACCTGTGCAAATAACAGATGCATCCGGTCGAAGATATCAGGAGATCAGGTGCAACCTTGACTGTCGCGGGGTTGAATTGAGTGCGAATTGTGACGCTCGCAGGAAGTAGGTGGACGACAAATTATTTTATAACCCCGGCGACAGGAAGTCCAGATCAGTTGGAGAGAAGATGCTGGAACGAGAACCATGTCCCAGCAGAGGCTGGGCCCCCAGGCTCCCGGTTGAACAGCCTAGGAGAACGGGAAAGAAAGGCTGTGATAGCCAAAAGAGTTGGGGGTCAATATGTTGCAGTCTTAGTTCTGTCTCCAACTTACCTCTCACTCAGTAAAACCTTTCGTAACCCTTTCGAATAAAGTGAGAGGTATATTTTTCTAAATAACTGTGTCCGCTCGTCGTTATTGCGTCGTTATGTTTCTGCATGTATACGTATAGTTGGTTGTGGCTATACAACAACTGTTTGACCCATAGCTAGGATTATGAAGGAGTTCTTTTTTCGATGGTTTTTACGCCAAAAAGGTACGACTGGAGTTTGAACTCGATTACTATGAGGTCAAAATCCGACACGTTACCCACTACGAAGACTTCACTCCGAAAGTAATGAGTTTGATATTTTGTTTCTAGAAATTACTGTGATTGATTTTGTAGGTCGGTAAACCTTGTTGAAAATAATATTAATATCAATAACTAATGAATTTGTTCTTGAAGAGGCTGCTCAACAAGAACAGACTTCATCTTACACAGTCCTTCGGTAATTCAAAAATGCCTTATGTAACCCCCCCACTGAATATAACAGAAATAAGCAGATTTTATGTTCATTAAAATACGTATGGCTACATCTTCTTCAAATGTAATGCTCATAAAAGTCAGAGAAAGTACTGTTTTATTTTCTAAGATTTTAAAAAATCTTTAAAAGTTTTCATCATTTGAGGATCTGAATTAAATTAACGTAATTATTCGTGTATAATATATACAAGTGCATGATGCACATCTCTAACATTAGGATACGAAATTCTGGAAAAAAAAGGTTATACTGTATAGCATAAACTGACATTTTAGAATTTGTAGTTGCTAAAGTTAAACTAAATCTAAGATTTGTTGAAATTTCTATCTGCTTTGTATCAACAAAACAAAATGAATATTTACTTAGTAACATCACGTTTTTAAGCACAAAATTTGCGCAGTAATTGGAGCAAAAAAGCACAGATATGTTTTGACAAAGATGCAACAAGATCGTAGCGAATATATACTCGCTCAATAAAAAAGAAAATTATTAAAAAAAAAAACCCACACATTCTTGTGGCTAACGGCTATTTCTCTGTTGTGGCGCAAAAACACACATTAGTCTGTTTGGACCATACATATAAATTACTTTGGAGCAGGACTTTCTGAATATCGAGACTCAAGTTTATGGCCAAGAGGTAGTATTTAGTTCTTATGAATAATACTTACGAAAAGATTTAGACAAAAAGGCTTGGAGATATAGAGTATATTATGCACAAAGAATTGCAGTACTATCTTGAAAAATCTTTCAAATTACATAGAGGTTCATTTTTTTAACACACCTCGATCGATTAAAAATAAACTGTTAGAAAAAGGTATAAAACGTGTTTTTTTTTTCATTTAACAATTTAATCATATTCGAATTTCTTTCCAGGTGTCAGATCCGCAAAATACGAGTTAATGTAGGCTTTTTTATACTGATAACCAAAAGAGTTGCTAATTTTGTAAAATGATATTTGCATTTGTCGAAGGTAAGCGATTATTACCAAATTTTCTACTTATTCGAATATTGATAAGCATTACATTATATATATATATATATATATATATATATATATATATATATTTATAGCCATAGCCAAAATTATGGGGCACCAATAAAAAATTGAGATAATTGTTTAAACCTACGAATTTAAAGGTTAAGAATCATACAGTGAACAATTGAGAGCAAATGTAAAATATTTAACAGCATATTGGAGTATTTTTTTTTTTGCTTTAAAACCTCTCTCAAGAGCTTTAGCTGAGTTTCGTACTAAATTCATTCCAATATTCATGATTCATTGTCATACTAAAGGTTATTTCATAATTTACAGGTAATATTTGATTCCTACCAGTGCTATAATAGTATATTTAATTGAAAATGCCCCCAAAAAAGTAGCTTTCAGAGATTAAAAGGGCACAAGTTGTTGCTTTATCCGGTGAAGGATATTCTCAGGTAGAAATTGCTAGGAAGATGGAATGTTCAAGGAAGGGGGTTCAAACAACGATTAAAAGGTACAAGGAAACAAAGTCTTTCAAAAACAGAAAAGGACCAGGCCGTAAAAGGTCTAAAACCGCCAGGGAAGACAGATCTTTGAAAAGAGCATCCCTTGCAGAAAGGAGGAAAAGTTCTCCAGAGCTTGCTGTTTAACTTAGGGAGGGTGCAAACAAAAATATATCAGCTCGAACAGTGAGAAGGTTATTAGAAGTGGGATTAAAAGGATGCAAAACCAGGAAGAAGCCATACTTGCTTCAGGCCAACAAGAAAAAACGACTAGAATTTGCAAAAAAACATGAAAATTGGACACCTGATGATTGGGGCAAAATTGTTTGGTCTGACGAAAGTAACTTTGAGGTAAGTTAACAGCTTCTATATCCTAAACTTGGGATGTAATAATTGAAATTTTTATGTGAATATACATCCATAACATTTATTCAAAAATTGTAACAAATTCTTTTTTTTCATCAGATTTTTGGCACCCCTGGAGCGGTTTATGTACACCGTAGGGAAGGAGAGGCATTTCATACTGATTGTGTGGTTCCAACTGTAAAATTTGGAGGAGGAAGCGTAATGATTTGGGGCTGCATGGCTTCTTCAGGCACTGGAATGTTGTACACATGTGAGGGCAGAATGAACTCCACAATTTATACTAACATGCTGGACCAGGTTTACCGAACCTCTTTGACTAAAATATTTAATAATAACATTCCAAGTGATGTTATCTTCCAACAAGACAATGCTCCATGCCATACGTCAAATGTTTCAATAGGTTGGTTTGAGAAAAAAGGGATTACAGTGATGAAGTGGCCCCCTTAATCCCCAGATCTAAATCCCATTGAAACTTCGTGGTCCCATTTAGGGAAAAGAGTGAGAATGCACAAATATTCATCAAAAAAGAATTAGAGGCTATACTTCATGAAGAGTGGCAGAAAATAGATCCTACCGCCTGCAACAACTTAGTCAATAATATGCAAAAACGAATAAAAGCTGTTATTAAGGCAAAAGGAGGACATACCAAATATTGATTGTTGTTATTAATGTTTACTCCACTATTTTTAACCTTTAAATATATAAGTTTGAATCATAATTTTGATTTTTCATTGGTGCTCGATAATTTTGGCCAAGGCTATATATATATATATATATATATATGCCTGAAGAGTCAGAAAACAATCTACTAAGGTTTCTCTTAAATGGATCATCAGGACATTTCCGACTAAAGTAGGGTTGGGCCACACTACATTTTTATTGAATAAAAAACCGCTAAGAAGAATAAAAATACCAAGAATAA